>CANSZD010002615.1:0-125531 GCA_947648045.1 Beta corolliflora | reverse complement strand
TACAACGTAAAGAGAGGGTGATAACTTATACGTCAAAACAAAGGTATGTTGTAACTATAAGTATTTGACCCCCTCCCCTAGCTAGTGTATGGAAGCTTATTTAGCAGAATGTATCAGAACTCTTGGTAGGGATTGCTCTTTTGAGCTGTATGACACAATTATTTAAATTTTAATGCCTTCCTTTTTCACCAAAAAAAATATAAGTATTTTAAAACATCTACAATAAGAAATTAAGAATGCTTTACATGGGCATTTATTTTATGTCTTAGAGTTAAGTTAATGTACACTCACTCACTTTGAAAATGATTGTCGCATATACTTTCTTAATTTCAGAATAATGATTTAAACACTTCTCTTTTCAAGAGATTTTAAAAATTGTACTATTAATTCAATTGAATTAATTGATCTATTTATCTTTCTATTCACATGAACCTCTCTATATATTTATATTTCTTCTTATTATATGGGCTGCTTAAAAATTGTGCCTCCTTTATGCTGCAATTATTTAAGAAGGATGACAATCTTACCTTCTCTTTCCCCGACATCATCCCTTGGCAATTGTGGTATATATAGGATAGGTGGCCGAAGGTCTTTTTTTTTTAAGGGGGCCGAAGGTCTATTGTATATCTAAAAAAACATTATGTAAAATTGCCATCTTTCATAAAATAAAAGTAGTGATTCATAATTTAATATTCTAATACGTCTTTGAGTTAAGTGATGAGAAAGATATTTTTTTGAGGGAATGAGAAAGATAATTCAAGTAGCATATTATATTAAATGATATTCTTTTATGAAAATTATGACGTATAATTGGTAAGAAAATGTTGGAATAGTATGGAAATAAAGTTGAGACCTATACGTGTTCACCTACTTCTTATTTGTCGTCTTTTTCCTCCTTAATTTCCATAATATTCATTTTCATCAGAATCAAGAGGTAGAACTATAAAAGGGTGGTAAATTCTTTCATCTATCACATATTTTGCGGTTAATTTTTCAGTTCTTGGTGAGTCATATTCTTAAGTATGCTACGCAACTATGGAAGATGTTATTATAATTGAACATACTACATACCATATTTTCTAAATGGCCTTAATTACATCCTCTTATGTTAAATTAACTCCGACACTAGGTTTAAAAGAAGCCAAGTGGAATAAGTATCTCCATATGATCTCTATAGACATAAGACACCAAACAAAGTCACTAGTTAATACTCTCTCTTTTTTTATATTTTTCTAAAGCATAATTTAACTCTTAATATCTCTTATTTCGCTTAAGTAAAAATTATAAAAATTTGATATTATGAATCTATAACGTCGAGACGAATCTAACAAGCACACACAATTATATTTTTACTTATAAAATAATCAAAATAATCAAAAAAGCAAATAAAATAAAAAAAGCAGAGGGAGTATTAATATTAAATGAAGTGAAAAGGGATAAAAATCAGGTATCCTTCTCTGACAAGCAATCTCATGCAAAATATAAAATTCCTAATCCTTTGACAAATGTGATCCACTTAGCTCAACTATCCTATCTTTTAAAGTTCACCTATTGCTCTTTATCAATCATCAAACATGCACAGTCTTTTAGGTTTGGATATATATTTAATACTTTCATCCTTTTGTAATTCAAACAATATGGTTTGCTGACGTTTGGATTATCATTTGTCTTATGCTGATAACCTCATTGGCTCATCATGCAAATTCTAGTATTTTATTAATCTTGGTATCCATTGTAGTAACTTGTAAGCAAATGATATCAATAAGTTTTAAATATTGAAAGTATCCTTTGTCCATTATTCTTATACTTAGACACATTTCTCTCGACACACTTGCTAATGTACTACCTCTGTTTTTTTTACTTGCTACATTTTCCTTAAATGGTTGTTTTTTTTACTTGTTACATTGTTTCAACTTCCCTTATTAGGAGACTTGGCCCACCAAAAAGTAATACTATTATATTTGTTTCTCTCTTTTTCCACCAAAAAACAATATTATTATATTTGTTCCTCTCTTTTTCCACCCAAAAGTACTACTTTTTCACCATTTTCCACCTCATTTAATGTTAAAGGGCTCAAAAAGTACACCAAAAAAGATTAAAAGGGACATCTCTTAAAAACTAGTGAAAACAACAATGTAGCAAGTAAAAAAAAAGCAAAGGGAGTATATTTTTAACTATTAATAACTCTAATTCCCTATAAATAAACTTTTTAAAAAGTTGATATTTTGAAAGTATATGTTGAGACGAGTCTAACAAAATCCTACATGATTATATTTTTTCTCACATATAATTCACAAAATGCAGTCAAACCAAAGTGTGTCAAGTGTTTTGATTGTTTATAAAAGAGTTACTTACATAATTTTTGTAGTACTTAAGAATTTTAAACAAAAACAATTTGACACATTTATCATCTGATAAGATGTAGATCGTATGTAGCATAGCATCAATTGGTCACCCTGCTTTAGAAAGTAATCATGCAACAAAGTTTTGACAGAGATGGATTTTGTCCAATGTTTATAAAACAAGGAATCTTTTTTCTCTACTTTAGTTATTTGTATTCTTCTTCTCCCTTACAACTTAATTATGAATTATGCTTGTCTCGTGGACTAAAGGCTAGGCGGCTGGACTTGTATCCCCTCAGACACGCACCGACAAGGATTGGAGATTATTGGAAGATCTTATTCATGGCTAATGGAATTAAGGGTGTGAATTATATATTTCCTACTTTTGGAGTATTTGGTTCTATATGAAGTGGCTATTATAGTAAGAAATATCTTATTTAGAAGTCAATTGCCTACATTTGTCTGATTTATTGGACATTTCATAATTCTTGCCATCTGCTTAAAATCTTGATCAAATAAAAACGTTTGTCTTTAAATGATTATTTACAAAACTAAAAAGAAAGCGTTATAGTGTAGTTGGTTAGTCGTTATCATATCAAATGAGAGGTTATGAGTTCGAGTCTTGAAACATACATTTTTATTGTTTAATATTTCATTTTGATTGTGTGGGTGAGGATAAGTGACTTATGATACGTATTGTTTGTCTTCTTTTTAGATATATATATAGATTGTAACAGACTAACAGTGTTTGTACTGATTTGTTGGACATTTCATAATTATTTGCCATCTGCTTCATACAGGATTCCAAACCGCTAAAAACGTTAAAGCAAGAAAGATAAATTTACCAAAATAAAAATCGAGAAAGCATTTGTTTTCTTCTTTTATGTATACGACATGTTTGAGGCTAGCTTTTACATTTGCTTTAATTTTAGCTTTTGACAAAGTCAGACCTAAACACCACTTATCTTAAATACTAGTTTTGATTGATAATTAAAAGTAGTGGACTGCGAGCAATTGAGTGTACCTACCGTTTGCAAAAGGTACAGAAATTTGGATTGATAATTGATTACAATTTAATTTTATCATCGCAATAGCTATGTATGTCGAAGGCTTATGTTAAGCCATTGGTTTGATAGCTATTTTCTAACAGCTAGTAGATCATTGAACGACTATTGCAACACGAAACACGTACCACGTACCACGTACCACGTACCACGTACATCTACTATTTTGCAATGAGATGAGATCCAATAATCTTTTCATACAACTCCTTAACATTATTTAGTTGATAAGCATCACTAAACCGAAGATGGTCATAACTTTACCAAAACAGTTCTCTTCATATCCCTTGCTCGAAACAGAAATGCTAGAAAACATTCACCTAAAATGTCTTTCTTCTTCTGTATTCTGTAATAATAGAGCACATTGAAGAAGTTCCCTTCAATGGCTCATAACAGCGCAGCGCTGCACAACTGAAGGATGCTGAGCTAACTTTCGAAGCGATTTCGAGCAGCCAATTTCAGCATCAAGGTGGTGTACTCCTTGTTAAGTAGTCTAATGAAAGCATAGCATTCACAACGAAACTACAAACTATCAGTTGTATTTTCTACCACTGATAGCAGTATTGTTCAATTTTATACAACATTCCCCACCCCCTTTTTTCCTTAGACTAGTCATGTTGCTTTCATCAGGGAACATAAGTTTTCGTACAGATCTTATTATAGTGTAAAAAAAAGTTATAAAACAAAAAAAGTGTCAGCATACATGAAGCAATATGGCCATGTAACAAGACACTGACCCAAATGAGCATTTCCTAGTCATTTTCGCAAAACATCACAAACAATCAACTCAGAAAGATACTTATAATTGATATCATTAGTATAATATGCAACTTGAGCAAGGATCTTTACTCTTCAAATAAAAGGCTTTTTATTCTAGCAAAACAAGCTCAAAGTCATGCAGGAGTACCATAGTATAATATTTATAATTGCAACCTTAGGTATACTAATTACTAATAACATTCCAATCTATTTACTATCCATATATAACATCAATATGCTACAAAATTAATATACATTCCCAATATCCTTATATATACTATCCCAATCTTTAACTATTTGAACAATATATATCTAAGTTCTATGCAAAAGAAGGTGACAGAAATGTGTGATTTGGTGACAGAAATGTGTGGTTTGTAGCCGAAAGATTTTCGAGTTGTTGAGGATGATTCTCACAAGAGGGAGGAAGTCCAAGGGAAAGGGAAATCCCATTCCCATGAAGAAACCTTGGTTGTGGAGAGAAATCCTCTGTTTCAAACCTGCCTATTTCTCCAATTGGGTATGTTCCTAACTCCCCTCCTCCCATTCCTATAAAATTCATTCCCCCAGATATAATGGGATACCCATTCTCATTCTCTCTTCCTTGCTTCTCATTCCCAAACTTTATCATGATCTCCCCATCATTACTCTCGTCGTAGCGAAGAACTTCATCATTTCTCTGTCTCTTAGGTCCTCTTGGAGATATCCCATCTTCCATATCTAATGAACTCGAAAGGGTGAACCCATGTTGGTTCTGATGAGCCAGTGTATTATTACCTTTGAAGGGAATGGCGGAATTCGATGGAATGGAAATGAATGAGGAAGTAGAAGCAGCATTGTTTTGTTCCTTACAGCTCTTAACTTGATGATTTTCAGCAATGTTGGTTTTCTCTTGGTTGTTGTTTATGTAATTCAAAGCGCTTGAATCATTCTCATTGTTGCTGTTTTCCTTGCTGCTGTTTCCTAATTTCTCTTCTGATAATCGTTCTTGCTCCTTAAGCTCTTCCGTGTACATTTCTTCAATCATTGGCTTCCATAAACGTACACGAGCATTTATGAACCAATTTGATACCTAAATGTCACCATAAAACATTAAACCAATTAAAACAATGCTCTTCTCATTATCCGAAATGTGTAGCTATCATCATTTAGGCTCTGTTTGGTTGGATGGAAAAACGCAGTTATGAATTAGTTTTTCGTTGTTTGGATCTTTTGCATGAAAAGTTAGAGAGAAAATAATGTATGGGGATTGAAGGGAGAGGATCAATGGGATGTAAGACAAAAGAAGGCAAGGAACGAGTAGAGAAATGTTGCATTTATAAATAAAAAGTTCCACCCTCGGGAGAACTATCTTCTACCGTTTGAAAAACTATTTTCGCCCCTTCACAAACCCAATTAAAGGAAAGCGGAAAAACCACTTTTCCTAGAAAATGTTTGAATTCCGTCCAACCAAACACTTTCTTAATTCAAACATTTACTTTCCCCCTTAAATTTACCTGGCTTCTAGTAAGTCCTGTTTGTTTGGCAAGTATGATCTTATCAGAATCCTTCGGATACCTGAAAATCCAAGTTCAACATCATCAAAACATGTACTAGTTTCAAGGAATTAAAAACAGTGAAGTAACACGTTAGCAAATGTGCAAATCATCCATGCTTACGGGTGTAAGAAGTGCTCAAACAGCCAAGCGCGAAGAACAGAAACTGATCTCTCAGGCAACCCTCTTTGAGGCCTCCAAGCATTGGGGTTTTGGATCATCCCAAGCTGCTGAAGCGCGCGTTGTTGTCTAATCTGATGATCAATGTATTTCAACCTTGACCCTTCAATCTTCCCACCAGCTGACGATCCTGAACCACCTTCTTGATCATCACCTAACGTCTTGTTGGCTGCTCGAATTTGCCCTTGGATTGCATCTTTTAGGCACCGGAACTGCTTAGAAATCGTCTTCAGTGCCAACGCCGTATATGTCTTTGCTGATCCCACTGCTGCTTGCTCAAATGATTCTATCACAATTTGCATTTGGTGATTGTATTGCCTGTATCTTTGCTCTGCCTATAATTACCAATATCACACAATTTCATCAATGACAACAAAGTATTATACTTTTGCACATATCCAACAAAAAGTATAAGTATAATAAATGAATTGATGGTAATATATACTTAGTAAAATTTTGGAAAAAGGGGGTTTGAAAGAGAAGAAAAAAAAAGTATTGTATGTTCTTGAAAAATTTGACAACAACAGACACCCAGGAAAAGAAAACAAAGAAAAAAAAAACCTTAAGAAGTATGACTGATAGTAACTCTTAACATAAAGTTCTGACACAAATAACACAAATTTCTGTTAAAAGGAGATGAATCAAAGTCAGTTGAAAAAGACCCTTAACTCAATTCCATAACATATAAGATCCCAAAAAAAAAAAAAAAACAGTAGCAGGAGTATATTAAATTTGTACAATTTCACTATAATATAATACCTCATCAAGCATGGTAACAAGTTTAGTCTTCTTCATCAGAATCTCCTGTCTCTCAGCTGTGCTAAGTTGGCCACCTCCACCTCCACCTCCACCGCTACCACGGCCTCCGTCTCTTTCATTAGACGGAGACCCTCCACCACACTTTTTGATTGAACCATCAGTATCATTATTATTATTATTATTAGTAGTAGTAGTACTAGTGTTATTCTTGTAGATAACACTAGTATCATCATCACCAAGATGGACTACCTCTTCAAGTAGCTCTTGAGCTGCCTTCAAGTACTTAGACCCGTATACCGAATTCTGGCCACCAGTACCCATGTTACCGTCTCCAGCTTGGTGGGACCCACCCGCTAGCGCGGGGTTTTGAGAAGATAGGCTCAAGGAGAGCCCTTGTCTAGCGCGTGGCATGTCACGCGCCTCATGAGATGGGTATCCGTACAAGGTAATATTATTGGATTCGGGCGGTGATGAGGTAGGCAGACGGACAAAGTGGTGGTGGGAAAGGAGTGGTTGTGGAGGAGGAAGAGCTGCTGCGGTTGCGGCTGCGGCGGTGGCCGCAGAGTTTAAGAGGAGGATGTTGTGAGATTGTTGTGATTGTAGTTGTTGTTGTTGTTGGTGTTGTTGGTGTTGTTGTGGATCAGCTAAATTTGGGTTCATGAGAATTAGTGTATGAAAATTATTAGTATTATGATCTTGGATTTCTGAATTTGTCCCAGGATTATTATTAATATTATGATGATGATGATGATTGTGATAGTATGCTGCCATTTTTTTGCTTTATTTTTTGGGAAATCAAACTCAAATTAATTGGGAATTTAGCCCATTGAATAAAGAAAGAAATATAAGGTTGTGAAGTTGATTTGGTGAAGTGTATGGAGGAGGAAGTAAGGAGTTTGGGGAGAGAGAAAAAAAGTATGTGTGTGAGAAAGAGAGAGAAACATTGATTGGGGGTGTCAGATAATATGATTGGATATTAGCTCTCTACTGTTTTTTTTTTTTTTTGATTAAGAAAATCTGATGGTGCACGTGTTCCGCAATCATCTGCTGTGGCTGCTGCCTGCTGCAGATATGGGGAATTTTAACTCTGATTCTGAAGGCTCTAATCCCACTATATTTTTTATTCTGTCTTTGTTGGCGCAGTTTCAGTTCATTTTGGTTCACTTCTAGGTTAAGTTTAAAAGAACAGGGCTTTGTAATTATAAAAATAAAAATGTTCCTTTTGGGGCTATGCATCAATGTAAGTATGTACTCTATTCGTCCCATAATATAATTGTTAAAGTTTTTTCTGGGTTTGAAATTCAATTATAACCCTCTTTCTCTTGAGTCTCTTCACCGTTGATTTGTATGTCATATGAAAAGGTGCATGTATTGTGAAACGGAGATAGTAGTTCTTATGTTAACTCATAAGAAGAGGCTATTGAATCTAAAAAAATAAATTCCTAAAACATGATACTACATATAGCAATAATGAAAAATTTAACCTGTTAAGAATTAAACAAATAATAAATGGAAAGAGAAAGGATAGGCTAATAGAAACAAAGATAGAGTTTAAACTTTAAGAAAATAGATGGATTCCTCATTTTCGGTGTGAATTTTATGATGTATGGGGATGCCTATTTATACTAGTGGGGTAAAAAGAGTTTTTTTTTTTTGACATCGGTAAAACGTACATTAATTAAACAACGAAGACATCCTATTACTAATACAAACAAACATAAAACAAAGTAATAACTAAATGAGCTTTATGAGCTCATACATGCCCTAAAAAACAAAAGCAAATAAAATGGATAGAGAGTCGCCAATTAAGGAGGGTGTCGCTGGTCGATGATTGTGTTGGTGGAGTCAAAATTCTGATAACTGACGGAAGTGGTAGGAGAAGCGAATGTCGTTCATGATCCGGACAACGGACAACCGAAGGCAAGATTCGCGTCTTGCCGCATGAGCAATCCCAACGAACTTCTGACGCTTGGGATTCTAGGCTCATGATCTGAAGAGTCACGTTCCTAGGTGACTCATGGCTCTCTCTCGAGAGTACTTCAGGTTTCTCCAGTAAGTAGGAGAAACGGGGCATACTGAAATCCACCAGTTGAAACTGGGGTGCCGCCTGCAGATTTTGATTTTTCAAGGCAAGGACCAATAAGGTCGTTGCCAAGAAGGAGAGCTCAACAGTTTGAGCTCTCGAACACACCACCGCTTATGAAACCGGAAAATATATGTCCGAACCAAGGAAACTTTTCATCGTCGCGACCATACTCACACTTCTCATCCTCGTGAGTAACCTGTTCATTAGTCATAGAATCTAAAAGAACATATTCTATGACTAGCTTCTTAATCCACCAATCCTTAAGCAGCTGGCAACCATGATTGAGTTGCCAGAACCAACTACGAACACCAACACTAACAACATAGAATAGGAAAAACAACAGCAGAACTAGAGATAACATAGGTCGGGAAGGGAGCACCAACCACCAGGGGGTTAGGGAAAGGGTTGCCCAAAACCCGAACATGACCAACTAAGGGGGAAGGGGACACGACATAAGACCACAAACGGGGAAGGGGGAGGGGAAGCCCGACGCACAACCGGGGGATGGGGAGGGAGGCCCGACCGACGAAAACCAGGGGACGGGAAGGGGAAGCCCGACGCACAACAACCGGGGGGGGGATGGGAGGCGCAACAAACCGAACCATAAACGAAAATTCGGGGAGGGGAGGGGGGTGCCCAACAAACCGAAAACAGGGGAGGGGGAAAGGGGTGCCCAACAAAACCGAAACAAAGGGAGGGAGGTGGTACCCGACGCAACCAGGGGAGGGGGAAAGAGCTGGAGAAGACTTGACGGAAACGGAGCGACTCGACCGGTAGCGCAGCGACTCGCCGGAACTAGGGCGACGCACCGGATTACACGACGGAAAACGGAGGGCGACGCGAATGGAGACCCGCCGGAAACTAGGGGAAACTAGGGAAGAAAACACGAGAGAAAGCTATGAAAAAATAAGAGGAACTCGCCGGAGAACCCGCCGGAACTCCGGCGAGTTCCTTGGGTTAGGGTTTTTTAGTGTAGTTTTTGAGGAGAGAGGGCAGAGAGTGTTTAAGGAGGTGGGGTAAAAAGAGTTGAAGTTTGATTAGGGAACAAATCTGATAGACATTTAAATGCTTGAAAAACCTTGTTAAATAATATCGAGGGGTTACTCCTTATTGCAAATTTGAGCTCATTTGATCTAATTAATTAAAACTAAAATATTTGCTCATGATATTATTTTACCATTGCTCAACATATAAGACAAAAATTTGCTACTAAGTCAAGTAAATGGCATGCAAGCCTTATTACAAAGCAATAAAAGATAAAATAAAGAAGAATTCAGAAGGAACAATAAATCTTCCATTTCATTTTGCTTCTTGCGGTATTCTTTGCCCTTTGAGAAAGAATCACCCTTTTCCATAGGAGTATTCCTCTTCTTTTTGGGTTAATCAGTAAGTATTCTATCTTATCAAAAAATCAGTAAGTATTCTAGGCACAGGTGAAAGCCGACAAAGACAATGAATACACGGATACACCATACGAGGGGTAGTGTATTGGCTTCCATATGAATTACATAAAGACAAGACATATTGCCTCATTACTCGGCCAGCGAAGGAGTATGTTTGCACAAACAAACTGCAAACTCTCAAGTGAGGGTTCTTGGACACCCAAGTGACCCAACATCGACTTATTTTGAAACTCGATTTAAATCGATATGGCTTGTATCCAATTCAACCTATCTTTGATTCAATGCTACATCAACCCTACCCGTTTTCGATCTGAATAGTTCCTAATGTAACGCCACGATCCTTAATGGGAGTCGAGTTGATCGTCACTGCATGCACATCAAGGATTAATAACCTGGTCTCACAAACCAACACATGTTCTTCCTAAGAATGAAGAGTATCTCCGTAAAGGAAAGATGCATATTGTTGTTACGAGTAGTACATTAAATCATTTGAAAATATCATGGGGAGTATTACACCTAACCTGACCCACTTCTAACCCAATTTGTTATTAAATCAATCCAATCTTCTCCTCGACTTGTTATTGATCCGACCTGATTGCAGTCTGTATCTTTATTAACCTCAATCATTTCTATTTGACCAACTGACGGAGGTTTAAAATTCCATGAAAAGAATCATGCTAGTATCCTACTCTAAAAGTATAAATATTCTATCGATCTATGACCATCAGGAAAATATACAATAATATCACTAATAATCAACATAATCGAAAGAGTTTTCAGTTTAAATATTACAATAATCGTGTTAACGAAAAAACTATAAATGTTTCATTATTTTAGATGACCAAATTCAAGATTGAACCAAAACCCAAACTAAACCAACCCAAATTTGAAACCACTAGGAAAATGATAAGAGCTCATGTATGAGGGTGTCTAAGTTCCCTACTAGTTTGTTAGACCACCTAAACCGTCATGAGTAATAAGCCAAGATATTAGTCGTGACCCCGGAACTAAACCTTACATGCCGGTCTTATCTTAAAGATATCGATGAGATCCTTGTAGGCCATGTGGATTGGGCTTAGGCTTGATCCATCACGTTGGACATGATCCATGGGCTAGATACATTGGGCCAAAGGGATAAGTCTTGATTAAAAGCTAAGTATTTGCTGAGACAATGAGGAAGTGTCCTAATGCTAGGGAAACAAACCTGATCACTATGAATACCCCATGATATGAGTTATTCAGGTACGTTTTTCATCATAAATAAAAAATACTTGAGAATTATTAGTTTCCCTTTACTGACTTAAGCATTGGAGGGGCGTTCCTCGGATCCAACCATGAGGTAAGCTTACGTGTTCTATCTTGCAGGATCTAACCGTCTTGATTATACAACCTTGATACCAATTCACTCCAACTGTATAGTTCATACTGGAACAACTCGAATGATCCATTATGTACTAATATTTGAACTTTGAACAACTAGAAGATACTGGGTTTGACTTATGACATGATACGATATATATGAACCCGAACATAACCCACACTCAAAATGACCCAAAACAAACTTGAATGGTCCAAGGAATGACACACTCCATAGTTCATTCAACCTAAACTTGACCCATCCATTCAATGTTTTTGTAAATTTTTGCTTTTATTAACATTTCCTCTAAATTTTTGACTCTCATCCACCTATCCACTTTCTTTTTCCTTTGTTTTTCAACCCTCTTAAAATGGGAGCAAAGGTAATGCGGAGGGCGGGTTAATTTATGATGATTAATTAGTGAGGGTACTTTGCTAGATTCTACTCCCTCCGTTCCAGAAAGATCTTAATACTTAATGTTAAGGTGATAATTTGTAGAGTGGTTATCAAATGTTATTTTATTTAAAAAGTAGATGTGATAGAAGTTGGTTGGGTATTTTTTATTAGAAGAGAGAGAACGTTGGGTAACTTTTTATTGATAAAAAGTAGAGTGTGGGCCAAAGGAGTGTAAAAGAAATAATATATTAATAGTGGGACCATGTTAAAAATGAAAGTGTTCAAATTAATTTGGGACAAACATAAAGGAAAGTGTTCAGACTATTCTGGGACGGAGGGAGTAATTAGCTTAACTAGTTTTTAGTCCCGAGCGATGCCCCGGGTTATTAACATTTTCATGTTAAAAAATATCATCTAAATGCTGCATAGCTTATTGGTTAGAACTTTAGTATATGAATTGGATCACGTGGTCGAATCTTACATGGAGCATGTTTGTAATTTTTTTAATGTGCATAATGATGACATGGAATGAAACAACTAAAGGGAGAGTGCCGTGTGGTGCGTAGACTTGCTTAGGAGCGACTTTTTAATTGGTATAGATATCTGATATTTGTCTCATGAATCTAGTGAGAGTACTTTTATATTTTTACTTTATGTGAAGCTTACTACTCTCGTGTCTTTTTAGCTTACTTTACTATACTTTCATCTTCTTTACTTGCTACATTTTTTATAAATGTATGTCTTGTTTTACTTGATACATTCCTTTATTTGGTAACCATGTCCATCCCATAGTAAGAAACCAATATTCTTCATTCAGAAAAAAAAAGATTAATATTATCTTTTATCTTTGTCTTCTTTCTATTTAGAACTCCCAAATATTTGTCTACTTTTCATAAAATCATGACCCCTACCACACTTTCGATCCTCTCTTGATCACTTAGCCTCCCTTAACTTTCCCCCTCATTTTTAGCAAGTTAGGCTTTCTAATACTTCCTTCCTTTTTTGATATTTGCAACATTGAAATGTACACAAGGAACAAAGATGAGAATGACATAGAGAGAGTTTAATAAAATTATATGCTAGGACAGAGAAAAGAAAATATATATTGCCAAAAATGTCAATGTTACAAGTAATAGAGAACTTTTTTAAATAGGGAATGTTGCAAGTACTAAAAACCGGAGAAGTATGTAGTAAGTATTTTAGCCTGCTTCTTCATTTGTGATCTCCTCGTCAAGACTCATCAAGTCGAGAAAGTGTCGGTGACAATTTAGTGGAGTCTCCAAAGACTCCACCAAATAAGGGCATGCTCGTAATTTCATAAGTTGAAGAAGTAAGTTGGTAATAAATGGAGCCAACTTGGTACCACATAGAGTTAAGTTGGTACCAAGTTACAATTACTCAATTAGGTACCAAGTTTACTCTATCCAAATTTGTATTTGGTATCATCTTAAAAATTTGGTACTAAATTTTAACTTGTTAGTTGGTACTAACTTGACTTTATATTCGTATTAAATTAAGCTCTGTTCTTTTGGACTTATTTTCAGTTCAGATCGGTTTGGTTCGGTTAATTTCAGTTTAGTTCAGTTCAGTTAGTTTCCTCTCACGATTTTCATTCAGTTCAGTTCGTTTCAGTTCGATTCAGTTCAGTTCAGCCCAATTCAGTGTAAAAGAACGGGGCCTTAGTTGCTTAGTGCGTGTCCTTATTAGAATCTTTGAAGACTCCAATCAAGTCGGTATACATTAATGTTTACTTAGTGGTAGAAGTGGTGACTAATGGTGCTAAAATGAAGATTACAAATAAAAACAAATTCAAGGTTATATTGGGACATAGGACTACCAGTGATGTGACTGTCCTTTCAATATCACTTAATGAAATGTTGGAAGTCTTGAAGGGGATATAGAAAGGAGGAATGAGACACGCATGTCATGATTGTATTATCTTTTGTTAAAAAGCGAAGAATACCAAGTTTCTTACTCAAGTATTTGCTGCAGATGGAGACAATTGATAGATGAGAATTGGGAAACGTCTCCTTCCATTCAAAACCATTCACAGATCTTAAATTTTTAAAAGCTGGTTATATAAAGATATTCTTATATTATTTGATACAGTTTAGCTATATAAACTATTCATATAACTTATTTTGACAAGCGATGGTGTTTTGGGCTTAAGGAGGTTATTATTGAATTTGATTGTCAAGTGCTCATCAAGACATCAACCGTCTCTCAAAAAATGCCATCTTTCTCTCGGACCTAGATGCTATATCCTCTCTTCATGTACTTCCTTTACTTCTATTATGTGGTCTCATGTTTTACGTGATGGAAACTTTGTTGCCCATCATTTAGCTAAGTTAGTTCCTTTTGGTACTGAACAAATTTGGGAAAACCATGCTCCTGTAGGCTGTAGAGGTGGTGCCCTATGTACTTATGGACACATTGTCCTTGAACTAATACTAGCTTGCTTGTTTCCCCTAAAAAAAATAACTTATTTTGACCATATTTTTATACTAATATAGAAGTATAAAAACAAATGTAAGTATATGATGATGTTAGATTTGTTTAAATGCATGTTTTCAAAATATCAACTTTTATTTTCTAATTTTTTCTCATAGACAATTAAAGTTTTTAGGAAGTTTTTAATAGTCAAAATTGTACATTAACAATGACATTTGTGAATGTCAAGTTGTTTTTGTCGGAAACTATGATAAATAAAAATGAAGTGGAAGCTTTGAAGAGTCGTCTGGGTTTTCATAATGTTTTGGTGTTGCTAGTCGAGGTAGGGCTGGTGGTCTTTGTGTTTATTGGAAAGAGGAAGTTCTGTTTTCTCTTGTTTCTTTTTCACAACATCATATTTGAGGAGATATTGATGATGGGGACAAAAAGTGGAGGTTTGTGGGTATTTATGGATGGGCTAAGGAGGAAGAGAAGCATCATACTTGGGCTCTTATGCGGCATTTATGCAGTGAAGCAACGCTCCCTATCATCTTTGGAGGAGATTTTAATGAAATCTTAAGCTATGATGAGAATGAGGGAGGTGTGGATAGAGTTCGGCGAGAAATGCCTCATTTTCGTGATACTATGGATGACCTTTCACTTCATGATTTGGGCTATAATGGGGTGTGGTATACTTGGGAGCGTGGAAATTCTCCTTCAACGTGCATTCGTGAAAGACTCGATCGATTTGTTAGCTCATCTTCATGGCTGGACCTCTACCCCAATTCTATGGCTGAACATTGCATCCACTACAAGTCAGACCATTCGGCCATCATCCTCAGGCCCAATCATGTATCAAGGCCCACAGGTAAGCAGAGGCGCTTTTATTTCGAGATAAGCTGGCTGCTTGAAGACTCGTGTGAAGACGCGGTCCGGTCCGCCTGGTCCAGCACTGCTGGGGACATTCTGGTGGGCCGAATTAACTCTATGGCCCAAGCCCTCAAGAACTTGAGCAGCGAGAAAATTGGGAACATAGGGAAGCAGCTCAAAAGTGTTGAAAAGGAACTTGAGGAGGCCCAGCAGCAGCCCATCTCCGAAAGTTCTTGTAATGCCCGAATTGAAATTGAGAGGAAGCTTGGCGATCTCCACGCCAAGCATGAAGCCCATTGGTACTTACGATCGAGAGTTGCTGAAGTCAGAGATGGAGATAAAAACACACAATATTTCCATCACAAAGCTTCACAAAGGAGGAAGCGAAATTTTGTTAAGGGGTTATTTGACTCTCAAGGAACTTGGTGGGAGGATGTAAATGATATTGAAAAGGTTTTCACTGACTATTTCTCTTCGATTTTTACTTCCACTCATCCTTCTGAGGATCATTTTGATGTTGTGCTGCGCTTCATTCACTAGTAGAATAATTGCTTATTGCTGCGGTGGTATTGCTGCGGTTTTACCCATACGCAGCAATATATCACTTAAAAAGAAAAGGTAAAATATAAAATAAATATATTGCTGCGGTTTCGGCCAAAAACCGCAGCAATATGGTTTCAACGGAAATTTTTTGAAAAAAAGTTGACTTTTTGACCAGACATATTGCTGCGGTTTCTTTCAAGAACCGCAGCAATATATTAAAATAATATTAAAAAATAATATTTTAATATATTGCTGCGGTTCTTTGTGGAAACCGCAGCAATATATCATTTGAACTTAACAAAAGCCGCTAGGGTTTGGAGTCTTGGACTTCAGCCTTTTTCCTCCTTCAAATCTTCTCTCTCCTCATTTCACTCTCCTCTTTCCTCATTTCACTCATTTCTCTCTCCTCCTTCAAACTCCTCTTCGACCTCCTTCGCCGACCAACTCACAGCCGCTCCTCCTCTCATCCTCTCATCCTCTCATTTCTCATCGTCTCGCTCCAATAGTAGCTGCTGTGTGCCAGTTATTGTTTATTGTATCAATTTCGGCATTCAAATCTTTAACCCGTGTCTTCAAATTATCAATTTCATCCTTGGCCTTCTTCAGAGTCTCATCATTATTCCCGGCATTTACCTGTGTCTTCAGATTGTTGTTTTCGTTGATTAAAATAGCATTGTCGTTGTTCGCCTTCTTCAGATCTGCATCAAGCTTTTCGTAGTCCACCACCTTCACATTGGTATTACTGGAGTTTACACGATTCCATATGGTGGATGAAGGCGTAGGATTATATTCTCTCACCATCTCACCGGTTGTCATCATCTCGTCGGTCAGAAATCCATACTCGCGGTCCTTCGTCCCTGTTATCCTCTCTCTCTCCTCGACCAATTGATGGTTGTCTTCGTTACGTCGGAGGTCTCACTCGCGTCATCTCCGTTCATCGCTCCGTCTCCTTCTCTGGTAAAACTCTTTCTTTCTCTCTCGAGTTTTTACGCGTTGAGTTTTTCGTTGAAATTGTGTTGATTTTGAGGTTTTGGAATTCATTAATTGAGCTGTTTTTGTTCGAATTACAGAATTAATGTGAAGCTCGAGAATCTATGCGGTTATTCAGTCAATCTTCGCTCTAAGCTTTCGAATCCCGGCGCCACAATCAACACTAAACTCCTCTGTCTTCGCGAGAACACCGCTGATTTTGATGTTGAAGGTTGAAGCGAAGAACACCGCTGTTCTTGTTTTTAATTTCTTTTTGCTTTTTTCTTCATTTTTATTTTTTGAGACTCAATATCATGTTTAGGGGTTCTGATTCTTATTTTGAATATTTTTGTTGTTAGTTTTTACGGTTTTTTCACCATATACCCCCGACAAATCAAGAAATTCACCATATACCCTCAATGTTTCAAAAATTCACCATATACCCCTAAGTTTCCGAAAATGTGCACCATGTACCCTTTTTGCTAACGGATGTTAACTCGCCGTTAGTTTTATTTACGATTTTGCCACCATTATCCCATAACCCTAACTTTAACCCTAATCTAAATCCTAACCCTAAAATCTAAACCCTAATCCTTAACCCTAAGCCCAACCCTCCCCAAACCCTAAGCCCAGCCCCCCACCCCCACCCCCCCCCCTCCACCCCCCCTCCCCCGTTGCCCCCCCCCCCCCCTCCCCCCAGTCGCAGCCCCCCACCCTTCCCCTCGCAGCCCCCCATCCCCTCCCCACCCTTCCCCCGTCGCGGCCCCATCCCCTCCCCTCCCTTCCGCCCGCCGCAGCCCCCCGCCTCCCCCGCCCCGGCACCACCATTTGAACCAACCCACGCCCGTAAATCGAGCAACCTAGAATTCGATCCTAATTCGAACCATTCGAACGTGCTCTCTCTCTCTCTCTCCACCATTCGAACCACCATCTCCACCATTCGAAATCGAGCCACCCTAAAAATCGAGCCACCCTAGAAATCGAGCCTAATTCATTCGGGCGGAAGGGTTTTCGAATTCTACGGGAGGGGTGGGGGTGGGGTTTCGAATTCTAACCAAATTCGGCAGGGGAAGGGGAAGGGAAGGGGGGAAATCGACGGAGGGGAGGGGGTGGGGGGGGGGAGGGGAGCAGCAGACGGAAGGGGAGGGGGAGAGGGAGCAATGACGAGGAAGGGGAGGGGAGGAGGGAGCGACGAGGGAAGGGGAGGGGGGGGGGGGGAGTCGACGGGGAAGGGGGAGGGCGGTGGGGATGGGCGGCGGCGGTGGAGGGGTGGGAGTGGGGGAGGGGCTGCGGTGGTGGAGTGGAGGGGAAGGGGTGGGGGGGGTGGGAGGTGGAGGGGGAGGGGGGTGGTGGGTGTGTGGGTTAGGGTTTGGGGGGAGGGGAGGATGGGTTAGGGTTTGGGTAGGGTTAGAATTAGGGTTAATATTAGGATTAGAATTAGGGATTAGGGGTTAATGATGGCAATATTGTAAATAACATTAACAGTAACCTAACGTCCGTTAGAAAAAGGGTATTTGGTGAACATTTTCGGAAATTTAGGGGTATATGGTGAATTTTTGAAACATTTAGGGTATATGGTGAATTTCTTGATTTGTCGGGGTATATGGTGAAATAACCGTAGTTTTTATATTTTTTTTGCAATTGTTTTGTATATACTGATTTTTATTTTGTATATACTGAATTTTATTTTCGATCGTTATATATATTTACATTGTTGGAAGCGTGATTCGTTGTTGATGCGATTTCTCTAGTTTTATTTGTATTTTTCAATCATTTTCCTTTCTAGCTAGCAAAAAAAAAACTCCACCGACACCTATTCTTCTTTGTTCCTATCAAAAACAGCAGCAATAGGTTTCATTTTTTTATTAAAAAAATACCTATTGCTTTGTTGTTCCTACCAAAAACAAGCAGAATAGGTTTCATTTTTTTATTAAAAAAACACCTATTGCTTTGCGGTTTTGGGTAAGAACCGCAAAGAATAGGTTGCTCTATTGTTGCGGTTAAAAACCGCAAAGAATAGGTTAATTACCTTCTTTGCGCCCTTTATTGCTGCGCGGCCAAAACCGCTGCAATAGGCCACTTAATGACCGCAGCAATAAGCATTTATTTTACTAGTGATTGATCCAGTTGTCACTGATGATTGTAACCAGAAGCTTCTTCGGCCTGTCACAAAGGATGAGATTTTTGCTGCTCTGCAACAGATGCATCCCTGCAAAGTTCCTGGACCTGATGGTATGCATGCTATATTCTATCAACGTTTCTGGCATATTATTGGTGATGACATTGCTACTTTCATTAGTAGTATATTACATGGTTCTATCTCTCCTGGGTGTGTTAATCATACTAATATAGCATTGATTTCGAAAATTAAAACTCCTACTAAAGCTGCTGATTTTCGCCCTATTGCTCTTTGTAATGTATTATACAAATTAGTGTCAAAAGTTATTGTGATTAGACTGAAGGAATTTCTTCCGAGTCTTATCACTGAAAATCAGAGTGCTTTTGTCCCTGGGCGTCTGATTACGGATAATGCTCTCATTGGTATGGAGGTGTTTCATTCTATGAAATACAGAAACAGGAGTCGTAGAGGTACTATTGCTATGAAGCTGGATATGAGTAAAGCATATGACAGGGTGGAATGGGGTTTTCTGAGGAAGTTGTAGCTCACCATGGGCTTCGATGGGCGATGGGTGAATCTAATCATGAGTTATGTCTCATCTGTTTCTTATTCCTTCATTATTAATGGAGGCGTTCGTGGTTCTGTTGTTCCTGCTAGAGGTATTCGGCAAGGTGACCCTCTTTATTCGTATCATTTTATCTTGATTGCTGATGCTTTCTCTAAAATGATTCAGAAGAAAGTTCAGGAGAAACAGATCCATGGTGCTAAGACCAGCCGCAGTGGTCCAGAGATTTCCCACCTTTTCTTTGCATATGACAGTTTACTCTTCACTAGAGCTTCTCGACAGGAATGCGCTATTATTGGTGATATTCTCAACCATTATGAACTAGCATCCAGGCAGAAAATTAATTATGAGAAGTCGGAGATTTCTTTCAGTAGAGGAGTCAGCATCACACAAAGAGAAGAATTGAAGAATATCTTAAACATGAGGCGGAGTTGATCGGCATGAAAAATACCTTGGTATCCCTTCTATCTCCCGGTAGATCAAAGAAAGCTATTTTTGATTCACTGTTAGATAGAATTTGGAAGAAACTCCAAGGTTGAAAGGAAAAAGCTGTTTGTCTAGAGCCGGTAAAGAAGTTCTGCTGAAATCTGTGATTCAGGCCATCCCTACCTATTTGATGGGTGTCTACAAACTTCCTTCCTCCATTGTTCAAAAAATCCACTCTGCTATGGCTCGTTTTTGGTGGGGAACTTCGGATTCCAAGCGGAAAATTCATTGGAAAAACTGGGATTCTATGTGCACTCTGAAGTGTTTGGGAGGCATGGGGTTCAAGGATCTAAAAGTTTTCAATGATGCTCTCTTGGGTCGTCAAGCATGGAGGTTAGTTCGTGAACCTAGCTCTCTTTTTGCTAGAGTAATGAAGGCAAAATACTATTCGAGTTGTGATTTCTTGGATGCCCCTCTTGGGGGTTCAAGTAGCTATCCTTGGAGTAGTATATGGAGTTCTAAATCTCTTCCTAAAGAGGGAGTGGTGTGGAGGGTTGGTAATGGTACCTATATTAATTTATGGGATGATCCATGGGTGGTAGATGAAAGTCGACGCTTCCTTTCAAGTGCGAAAAATGATGATTTCAGTACTGTTAGTGAGTTGATTGATTTTGAGAAGATGGAATGGAAAGTAGAGACCATCGAGGCGTTGTTTAACGATAGAGATGTTCGGTGCATTATTAGTACTCCCCTTAGTTCCTTTCCTTCGAAGGATGAGTTAACTTGGGCTTTTACTAAGGATGGGCGTTATTCGGTTAAAACGACTTATATGCTTGGAAAAGGCGGAAATCTCGATAACTTTCACCAAGCTTGGGTTAACATTTGGGGTATGGAAGTTAGTCCTAAAGTTCGTCACTTCCTATGGCGACTTTGTTCAAATTCTCTCCCGGTTCGTAGCTTGCTCAAGCATCGCCATATGCTTGAAGATGACTCATGTCCGTGGGGTTGTGGTGATCATGAATCGACTGAACATGCTCTCTTTGAATGCCCTGTTGTGCGTGACCTTTGGACTGATAGCGGCTGCGCTATTTTGTGCCACGATGCCCACACCAAATCGCTGTCAGACGTTGTGGTGGGCTGGAGAGACATCGATGAGAAACTGCGAGCCAAGGGTGGCTACCTTGCTTGGATAATTTGGAGTGAACACAACTCATTGGTTTTTAATAACAAAACCACCCCCCCCCCACAACATATTGTTGCAGCGTGCCCATCGTCTAGCTGAAGAATACAGTAAGTATGCCAAGCGGATTTATGATTCTCATGCTACTCAAAGCACCACTAGTTCGAATACTTGGTCTGCTCCTCCTAGAGGGGTCACTAAGTTGAATGTGGATGCCTATCTTGATGTGGATGGATGGATTAGTCTGAGTACTGTTGCCCGCAACGCAGATGGAGATATTTTATTTGCCGCTACACACCGAGTCCGTGCTCACTGGACTGCTGAAATTGCCGAAGCTAAAGCTGTAGAGATGACTGTCAGGTTGGGAAAAAGATATGGGCTCCATGATGTTATCGTGGAATCCGATTGTCAAGTTGTGATCCACCGCCTCTCAAAGAATGCTATCTTTCTTGCTGAACTAGATGTAATTCTTCATAGTATTTTATCCTCTTGTGTGTGGTTTAAGTCTATTACTTGGTCTCATGTCAAGCGTGATGGGAATAGTGTTGCCCACCATCTAGCTAAGATTATTCCTTTTGGAGTGGAACAAATTTGGGAGAACCACTATCCTCATGAAGTGGCTCCTTATATTTTAATGGACAATTTGTCCCTTAATATATGATGATTGCTTTTCCCCTAAAAAAAAAAACTGGGACGGAAGGAGTATCACTTCCGAATATTATATCATACTTCCTCTGTTATACTCTATTAGAGTCCATGTCCATTTGTATCTTTTTAATCTACACACTTTTTACTTTGACACCATTCACATTTGTGATTTATATATAAGAAAAATATAGTCATGTGTAAATTTATATCGACATACATTTTTCAAATACCAACTCAATATTAATTTTTTCTTGTACATAATTAAAAATATTAATAGTCAAAATTTTGTGTTCACAAGCGTAAAAGTCAAAGTGTGTAGATCAGTTTAAAAATAAACAAAGGTAATATATTAGTTACAACACTAATCTTGTTAGGAAGTTTTGAATTAGTTATTTCCTCCGTCCCAAAATAATCTGAAAACTTTCCTTTTTTTATTTGTCTTAAATTAGTTTGAACACTTCCATTTTGCATTGGTCTTACAATCTTACTATTATTATACTATGCCTCCGTTTCTAATTACATGCAACATTGAAAACTTTGCACTCTTCAAATCTTAACTTTGATCGTATTTCAGTCATACAGATGCTATCATATAATTTATTGTTGGATTAGTCTCAAAAAGTATTTTCAAAATATAAATCTTTGTAAGTTATACTAATCGATAATTAAAGATATTAACCATCAAAGTAGTGCATTATCAATCACTAGGGGTAAAAAAAGGAAGGGCTGCGCTGCAAGGGATGCGTTTTTTGGAAAACGCAGTCCTAAATAGTGAAGGACTGCGGTTAGCCCAAAACCGCAGCCCTTTAATAGTGAAGGGCTGCGGTTTTTGGGCTAACCGCAGCCCTTATAGTGAAGGGTTGCGGTTAGCCCAAAGCCGCAACCCTTTATTACTAAAGGGTCACGATTTTGGGCCAAACCCGCACCCTTATAATTCTCGGTGTTGGGCTCGCATTATTAATGAGAAGTTACGTTGAGCGCACAAATTAAATGAACCCTCACTCGCCTCTTTCTCTCTCCCCTCAGTCTCATCTTTCTCTCTCATTCATCCCTGTGCACAAATCGTCATCTCTCGTCTGTCGTCTCATACATGGTGGCTAGGATCTCCTTCGTCTCTCGTCTCTCCTCGCCGGCATTCGCTCCTCCTTCGTCTCCTTGACGCGCTCGTTGTAAACACGTCAAAAATACCTAAACTACCCAATATAGGGCAAGTAAAGGGTCGAATCCACAAGGACTAAGGGAAGCACCAATAAGTATCGATTTATGATAAGCTAAGCAAACTCTATGTTTTTGAAGATTTATAGATGAAAGGACAATAAGAAAAATAGCTTTGGGAAGGGGTATCCACCAATCAACTCATTCAAAAACCAAGCAATCACAATGGAAATCAACAATGGGGATCATTTGAGGGGAATTGTTCATCCATTGGTACTCTAACCACTCTCTCGAGCTAGCTAGATTGGCCTAGTCTCTTACCTAAGACCTATTCTCATGGCTAAGGCATTCAACCAAGCATATCCATAAACATGATGAACTTAAACAAGCAAACTAAGTCCCGTAGGCTAGGTAGTCCCTATTCTCATGGTCCTTCAAGCCTAATAATAGATTTGAGGCAACCCCTTAACTTCATCTCTCGATCCTTCACTAAGGGTACCTAAATTATGCTCCTATGATGGCCAATCACACAAACATTCATGAAAATGCCAAATCAATTAACCAAAATTATCCCAATTTAAAACCCAATGTTGGATTTAGAGGTTCATGAACTCATTAATGGCTTCAAACCCTTCCCAAAGAAATAGCTACTCACAAATCATGATAAATTATAAACTAAAAGACATTAACAACTATTAACATGAACTAAAACAATAATCTAGGATGAACAAGTAAATAGAGTGAAAATGACATGAAAATAGGAAAATAAAGCAATAAAATATGAGAGAGAGTAAGAAATTCTCATTAAAGTTGCAAGGAGCCTCTAAATCTTCAAGTTTCCTTCTTAGATTTTTCAAATTCCAAGCTTTCAACAAGTTTCTCTTACTTCTCTCTCTAGAAGATGAGATTTTCTCTCTCCTAGGGTTCTAAGAATTTCAAATCTCACTTTATTAAAATATAATGTAAATTAGCTTTCACTAAAATGAGAGGAGTTTGCCTTATATAGTCCTAAAATAAACTAGGCATAATTACAAATTAACCCCCATTCAAAAAGAGGATTTAAAATGAAAGATTTCCGGAAAAGCCCAGCGACCCGGGCGGGTGGAGTGACCCGGGCGGGTCGGACCGTCAGAACTGAAATCAGTTTCGTCAGTTTATTTTCAAACGGCCATATCTCACTCGTTTTTCATCGGAATTGAGCTTATGACCACTCGTTGGAAAGATATTGAGCCAAGCTTTCATCTCCAACTTGAATCGCTCAAAAATATTTTGTGTACTAAAAGTTATGGTCATTTGAAGTTGACCCTTGTGCGCAAACCCTTCCAAAACTTCTTATATTTGCCCCCGGAACTCGGTTATGCTTCCTTGATGCTTCCTTGACCTTCCTCTTTGAAATTAATATTCGGGGTTGTGCAAGTGTCCTCCCAAGATGCTCCTAAATCCCGAAACAAAACAAATCGCCCAAAGAAAGTGCATACAAGAAGGAAAATTGCACAAATTAAGGAAATAGCTAACAAACTAGCCTAAACTAACTCAAAAACAACTATAATACCAACTAAAAACTATCAAAAAGTAAAGCAATAAACAAGACATCAAACTCCCCCAAGCTAGATCTTTGCTTGTCCCCAAGCAAAATAGAATAAAACACAAGGGTAAGAGAATGAAGATTATTAGAAAACGAGATCAAGAAGAAAGAATAAAGGAAGAATAAGAAGAAAGAAAGAGAATCTACACTAACTCATTTTCGTAGGAATCACGATTGCATTTAGCATATGCAACAAGCTCTTTAAACCCCTAGATCGCTCTAGAGGGCGAGTGGGATCTCGCGAGGGTTTCCTAAGAGTTTTCAAACCCACAACTCTAGTTTTTCATCAACCATTTATTCAATCAAATTCAAAATTAATGCCCAAGTCAACTATTAATAAAATGGTTCACAAGCAAAGATAGAGAGCAACTTTCAAAACAACTAATTTCCAAGTGTACTCATAGGTTATGGTAGAGGAAGAAACTAATCAAGATTGCAATAGGACACCTAATTAGACTTTTTACTCGCTCATTAGAGAACACCTAGCTATCCAAAAGACTTAGGGCCCTTCAAGTGTTATAAAAAACTCAAACCACTAGTCCACCATCCCTAGACACACAAATAGGCCTTAGATTCCACTATACTCGAAACTTTAGAAAAATAGTACTAAGTGTGGGAGGCATCCACAAATTGACCTCTTTTATTGGAATTCTTCTACTCTTTTTGCTTTTCGTTTTTCTTCACTTTTTTTCATTTTTCACGCCTTTTTTGACTGTTTTTGGCTTTTTATTTTTCCCTTATTATGGGAATTTTTGCTATACAAATGTGAAGTTACTCACTAAAGAGAGACATAAGAACTTGTGGCTTTTTGTGTCACTTATTGGATACAAAGAGAAATAAAAACTAAGTTTCTTATAGAGCTTTTGTTTCGGGACATGATGAGTACATCTAGGGACACAAGGGACCGCAAATTTGAAGCTAAAATTATCCAAGCATGAGCAACTTAGTCAAGATTCAAGACTAGGCATCCAATTGATCATTCATTAGTTTCATTTTGGTAGATTCTAATGCAATCAAGATTAATCAACTCCTAAAACACCTTAACCCATGCTCACACTCTTCCAAAAGAAGCCTCTAAACATATACTCAAAGTCAAAGCAAGGAATCCACATCATATCATTACTAAGCATCTTCCTTGGGCAAGCAAACCAAATTTTTATTTATATCTAACGCTTCTTTTGTTTCTTTTTTTCTTGTTTTTTCAATTCATTCATTTTTTTTTTCATTTTTTTGACTTTGTTTGAACTAGAGGGAAGGAAATCAAAACTCGAAAGAGAAATAAATGAAATGGAAAGAAAGAAGATAATTAATTTTTTTTTTTGAAAATGGGAAAAATAAAGAAATAAACTATACACACCTCCCTCGAAGCTAGCAAATAGCTACTCCCCCAGCTAGAATAAAGCATTGTCCTCAATGCTTGAACAAGACGATCAAAGGGAAGGAGGGAGGGAAGAAACATTCAACCAACAAGCATATGTTCCACAAATCATAGAGCATTGAAGAAAGAGCAAAAGGAAGGAAACTACCGGATAGTAGGTGGGTGCAAATACCCGCAAATGACCCAATATCTCCTTTTGTAATCAACTTTCTTCAAAACCATTATCTGCTTTCCATGTACCATTGAGAACGAGTGTTATTCTAATTATGTACCTAAATCAAAAGTAAAGATAAAAAAAAATGAGTAAAATTAAAATAAAAAAAATGAAAGCAATAAATCATGGGTTACTTCCCGAGAAAGGCTTATTTAAGGTCCTAAGCTTGACCTTTCTAGTAAATAGCAATTCAAAGATCGCAAGAGTTTGTCAAATGCACTAGCGCACATTTCCATTATTATAGCATATGTAATACTTAAATGAAAAGCATGCACAAAATATAGTGTAATTCTATGCAAAAATTGAGGAGAGGGATGCGTAAAAGAAGTGGAATCAAAAGAAAAATCAAGAAAATAGGAAGAAGAAGACTCAAAATAATAAGAAAATGAACAAAAAGTCGGCAAATTCTCCTCGACAAACTCTTTTTGCTTGGCAATCTCACTCTTTTCCTCAAAAACAACCAAATTGGGTACTTGAATGTCAAAAGAGGCAAGAAACTCATCAAGAGGTGGAGTTTTGAGAGATGAAAATGGATATGAAATGGGAGTAGAGGGAATAATGTCAATCCTTCTTGTAAATGGAATATGAGGGGAAGAGATAGAAACAAAGCTTTCACTAACCACTTCACTCACATCGCAAGACTTAAGAAGGGAGACTTCTTCCACCAATGAGTTATTATCAACAACATTTTCATTATCCATCAAAACTTCAAAATCATCACCAATCACCAAATGAGGTATCTCACCCTCAACTTGACCAAGATCTTCACTCAAGTAAGAAGGGGTAGGAGAGGATGGATGCTCTAAAGCACAAGGAGGGAAGGTAAGGTCCAATCCACTAGATGTAGATACATGAGACTCAAAAAGGGTATGTAGAGACTCATAAACATCCTCACTTTCAACAATATCTTCAATAATGGGCCTTTTCTCCTCAAAAACATGCCCCTCATCGTCACTACTCCAAAAACCATCATCAATATCTAGACTATTCTTTCCCAATTGATTTTCATTTTCAACATCCCTCGAATCAACATAATCAAACTTGAGAATGTCATTTTTGCAACCCCGATTTTCCCTAAGCGAATTCAAATCAATTTTCAATTGTAAAAAGAGATCCTCAATGGGTTTGGAGTCAATTTTAGGGAGAGGCTCATAATTAGCACTAGAATTTGCCCCATTAAGATATCGCTCAAGAGTAAGCTCCAAATCGGATTTCGATGATTCGGAATACAAGGAACCTTGAAAATCAATTTTGGGGGAGGGATCACAATCAATCATATGAGAATCAATATTGGGGACATGTGACACATCATTGAAATTCATGCACGTATTAGAGGAATCATGACAATTTGCATAAAAGTCGGAATCACAAGTGTCCCTAGCTAACCACATAAAAAAATTCCAAGCTTCATCCGAAGATGTCGCTCGAAACTCACCGTTAAACATATTTTCAACAACTCCTCTAGTATGCTCATTTAGTCCCCAATATGTAATCACACAAGCTTCCCCAATATCATAGCCATGGAACTTTATAAACTCCCCAAGCCTATCAAAGTATGCCCAAAAGGATTCATTGTCATATTGAGGAAAAGAAGTACTTGCCATTTTTTTGAGAATTTTTCTTTTCAAAAAAAAGAAAGAAAAAAAAGAAAAGAAAAAAAAAAGAATATTCACAAATAGCCTAGACTTACCTAATCAACACAAATCAATGCAAGCCGAAGTCCCCGGCAACGGCGCCAAAATTTGACGCGCTCGTTGTAAACACGTCAAAAATACCTAAACTACCCAATATAGGGCAAGTAAAGGGTCGAATCCACAAGGACTAAGGGAAGCACCAATAAGTATCGATTTATGATAAGCTAAGCAAACTCTATGTTTTTGAAGATTTATAGATGAAAGGACAATAAGAAAAATAGCTTTGGGAAGGGGTATCCACCAATCAACTCATTCAAAAACCAAGCAATCACAATGGGAATCAACAATGGGGATCATTTGAGGGGAATTGTTCATCCATTGGTACTCTAACCACTCTCTCGAGCTAGCTAGATTGGCCTAGTCTCTTACCTAAGACCTATTCTCATGGCTAAGGCATTCAACCAAGCATATCCATAAACATGATGAACTTAAACAAGCAAACTAAGTCCCGTAGGCTAGGTAGTCCCTATTCTCATGGTCCTTCAAGCCTAATAATAGATTTGAGGCAACCCCTTAACTTCATCTCTCGATCCTTCACTAAGGGTACCTAAATTATGCTCCTATGATGGCCAATCACACAAACATTCATGAAAATGCCAAATCAATTAACCAAAATTATCCCAATTTAAAACCCAATGTTGGATTTAGAGGTTCATGAACTCATTAATGGCTTCAAACCCTTCCCAAAGAAATAGCTACTCACAAATCATGATAAATTATAAACTAAAAGACATTAACAACTATTAACATGAACTAAAACAATAATCTAGGATGAACAAGTAAATAGAGTGAAAATGACATGAAAATAGGAAAATAAAGCAATAAAATATGAGAGAGAGTAAGAAATTCTCATTAAAGTTGCAAGGAGCCTCTAAATCTTCAAGTTTCCTTCTTAGATTTTTCAAATTCCAAGCTTTCAACAAGTTTCTCTTACTTCTCTCTCTAGAAGATGAGATTTTCTCTCTCCTAGGGTTCTAAGAATTTCAAATCTCACTTTATTAAAATATAATGTAAATTAGCTTTCACTAAAATGAGAGGAGTTTGCCTTATATAGTCCTAAAATAAACTAGGCATAATTACAAATTAACCCCCATTCAAAAAGAGGATTTAAAATGAAAGATTTCCGGAAAAGCCCAGCGACCCGGGCGGGTGGAGTGACCCGGGCGGGTCGGACCGTCAGAACTGAAATCAGTTTCGTCAGTTTATTTTCAAACGGCCATATCTCACTCGTTTTTCATCGGAATTGAGCTTATGACCACTCGTTGGAAAGATATTGAGCCAAGCTTTCATCTCCAACTTGAATCGCTCAAAAATATTTTGTGTACTAAAAGTTATGGTCATTTGAAGTTGACCCTTGTGCGCAAACCCTTCCAAAACTTCTTATATTTGCCCCCGGAACTCGGTTATGCTTCCTTGATGCTTCCTTGACCTTCCTCTTTGAAATTAATATTCGGGGTTGTGCAAGTGTCCTCCCAGCATGCTCCTAAATCCTGAAACAAAACAAATCGCCCAAAGAAAGTGCATACAAGAAGGAAAATTGCACAAATTAAGGAAATAGCTAACAAACTAGCCTAAACTAACTCAAAAACAACTATAATACCAACTAAAAACTATCAAAAAGTAAAGCAATAAACAAGACATCACTCCTCCTTCGTCTCCTTCGCACAAATCGCTCCTCTTTCGTCTCCTCGTCTCCTTCGCACAAATCTGGGCACTCGTCTCTCCTCGCCGGCATTCGCACAAACACTCGTCGCTCACCACTCACGTCTTGTCTCGCCGGTATTCGCACAAACACTCGTCGCTCACCACTCGCGTCTTGTCTCGCCGGCATTCGCACAAAAACCTCTCGCCATCGCCTTCGACCAGATCTAGGGTTGGTTCGATTTTTAGTTTAGTTTTTGTCATTGTTTTTTTTGTATTTGTTCGATTTTTAGGGTATTTTTCTCATTTTTTTTTGTTAATTTTTGTTTTGTAGTTTTATGGAATTTATTTGAGATGGTTCGAGATTAATTTGAGATCTAGGGTTCCATATTTACTCGTTTTTTGTCAATTTATTTTTTCGTATTTTAGGTTCATTTTAATTTTATTTTGTGAAATTAATTTGGTTGTATGTTGTTGATTTTGTGGAATATACTCTTGTTGTATGTTGTTCGAAATTTTTGGTTGATTTTCTGGAATTGGTTCATTTTGGTTGTTTTTAGGACTCAAAAAATACAAAAATAAAAAATAAAAAACATCAAGGGCTGCGGTTTTGACTATTAACCGCAGCCCTTTGTATAATGAAGGGTTGCAGTTTAGGCCCAAAACCGCAGCCCTTCCATAGTGGAAGGGTCAAGGTTTTTTTGGGCCTAAGCACCCCTTCACTTTTAGTGAAGGGTACGCTACGGAAAGGGTCACGGCCAAAAACGACCCTTAGTAGGTTTTGACCCCGCACCCTTCCGTTTTTTTCCACTAGTGAATATCATGTGTAAAAGTAAACATGTTGCATGTATTTAGAAACGGATGGAGTATTTAGTTTTCTTACACCCCTTTTGCCCACACTCTATATTTATCAGGAAAAAAATACACAACTTTCTCTTTCCTCCAATTTAAAAATACCCTATTAACTCCTATCAAATCTACTTTTTAATTAAATAATAATATTTGATAACCATACTACAATTATCATTTTAAACTATGTATCCCAACAAGTGTTTAAATCTTTCTGGGACGGAGGGAGTACAACATTATTTTATTTGATAATGATGATATCTAATTATTTCTCTCCTTGTTTGATAGGTCAATTTTTTGTGAAAATCATATAGTTGCTATAAATAATTATGATCCTGGAAATTTAATGATCCAAATGATTTAAGGCTTTAAATTTTGAGTTCAATAGTCAATACCATTTGAAACCATTAGATTTTTATGACCAAAATAGAAATGTCCATTTTATTTGTTTCTCTCTATCTCTCTCCACTTCACATGCATTCCTTAAGATTTGTATCTACTCCTATGCTGCAACTAATATGAATCAGAGGAAGTTTTAGCACGCTAATTTAACGTTATTTTTTTTATAAGAAAAATGGACCAAGATAATCTCAATTACATAATATGGCCCGTCCACTATTAATAATAATCCCAACTATGGATTATTTATGAATGATCCCAACTATTATAAATATTTTCCCAAAAGGCTCCAATATGACCTATGACTCGTTAAACAAGTAATTTTTATTTTGGTTTCTTTCTATCTCTTCTTCCATTTCCCAATGCCCAACCTGAATACGTCCTCTTTCCAAAATCTCCATAGTTCCCTGACATCCCAGAACTTTTGCAACCCTGAGTCCGCCGTCCAATCTTCCGTTGTCGCAACAATCGCCTCATTCAATTCGTCTGCCACTTCAGTCATTCTCTCTCCTCCGTTTTTTGGCCACTCATTGATAATCTCTCCTCCAAGCAGGACTACTCCCAATCAGTGGTCGCCATGTGTCTTTCCCGCAATTGAGTCCTCACCGACACCGGTGACATCGCAGATTCTGAAGGTATTACCAAAGTGGATGAAGTTGTTGAAATGTGACGAATATAAAGCGAAATTGTCTGCCATGTGATTTCCTAAGTAATATATTTTTCTAAAATCCAATAGTATGGACTTTAATTTTCTTTATTGAGATTCTATTTTTTCTCAATTGGGTTTTCAATATAAATGCTTATTTGGAATTTTGGTGGAGATACTTGAGAATTCCGGTGGTGGAAAAGGGAGGGAAAGGGTGAGCAGATGAAAAAAAAAAGAGTCACATGCTACTCACATGGGAGGATGTAATAACTTAATGCTGGAATCACAAAGTCAAAGTCAGAAAAATAAACAAGGTAGTCGCAAAAAAAACAAATATTAAAGTTTAAAGTTGCTAGAAAATATATAAAAAGTTGTTCATCACAAAAAAGTATATAAAATGCCCTGTCTGACATATTTTCCTTTATAGATAAAATATATAAAGTTAAACTTTCCAAAATAACCCCTATTATTTTAATAAATCTTCCTAATTTTCCCCAAAATTACTCAAAAAAATCCCTATTACCATCATATTTAGGACAATCTCCTTACCTATTCCCCCAAAAAACAAAAAACGCGCTTACTTATTGTTGCATAAACTTCTACTGCTTACTGCCACCGCCATTTTTGTTGATAACCCAGAAACCCCATTTTCTTACACGTTAAGGAACACATCAAAAAGACCCAAAAAAAGATTCACATATCAAAGATGGGTCTGCTTTCTAACAGGTATTCTAAAATTTGAAACATGGATCTTCTTAATTTTGTTGCTTTTTTTTTGTCACATCTTACAATTTATATTAATCCAATTTCTAATTTTGTCAAAGTTTGCATTTTTGGGCACTAATTATTAAAATTCCCAACAGGGTTGATCGAAACAGCCTTAAACCTGGGGATCATATCTACTCTTGGAGGACTGCTTACGTTTACGCCCATCATGGTATTTTTTTTTTTTGCTCTTTTTGGGATTTAATTTCTTAATTCGATCATATTATACAATTTTGATATTTTTTTGGGTGTTTCTTTTTGTTTTAATGCTTTATTTCCTGATATTTGATGATTGTGGTTGTTTAATTTTAGAATTTATGAACATTTGTTGGTGTTTGTTTTAGAACTTTCATATAAATTTGATGTTGTGTTTTTTGTTTTGGGTTTTGAGTGGGGAGGGTTGGTTTTTTGAATTTACTGTTCTTCTAATAATGTGAAGTTGCACAAATTTAGTAACTTGATTAAGGTATAGTTGATCAAATGGATTAATGCAGCAAAGTAGTGTCGAATTCGAATTAATGTATGGGGAATTGGAAGGATAATTGTTAGAACTCACTCTTAGGTCTAGTTCCTTGTTTGATTTACTCAACTAAGGTTGATGTCGAGAATAGAAGCAGTTGAAGAGACAAAGTTTATTGTTATTGTCATAGGCAATGAATCTGCTCTTTTGATATATATAGAGACTTTTGAATCGGGTTTCTTCTGAGGAATTTGAGACCGCTTTTTAAATAGTACTTCTATCGAACTTATTTCGAGTTGTTAGTTTTAAACTTACTTCTACGGCCCGTTTGGTAAGAGGCCATAAATGGTGGGAATTGTAATGCATTATAGTGTAAATTTGTACTAGAAATCCAATGTCATATGCTACTTCATCCCAAGATATCCATTTTTCTCCTAAAATCTCATTACTATCCATTACCACTTAGGAAGGTGGTATTGGGTGGTAATGGAAATTTATAAAGAGAAACCCATGTTTTGTGATAAAGTTTCATTCCCATGGTCATTGACATGAGAACCTCTTTACAAATTTACACTAAGTTTCATTATCATTACCACTATTTATGACCACTAACCAAACGGGCCGCTAGTGTATGACTTGGTTGTGGATGACTGACATAGTGACATGTTCCTGATCTTTTATCATTCTAGTCATTTCCTGTTTTCGTATCAGTTTCCACTTTCAAAATTTCGAGCCTCTTTCAAAGGTTATTGCTTGTTCAGGTTAGTTGCAAATGCAATATAATTTAGGGTTGGGACATTTCACTGTATTAACATTAGTTGGGAATGGGGAGTGGTGGTGGTAATTTGGTTGTCCCTTACTTGGCTTACTTTTTTGCAGTGCTTGTCACTTTCTCTTCTTTGTTATAATATTTAGCCCTTCTATCTTGAAGTGTATGTTGAGATGCAAACTTATGTTTTAGTATGTCATACATGAAGATCCTTGTAGAAGTATATTTCTTTTTTCTTTCTTCTCCAAAAGGTTGTTATTTGCTCTCTTTTAACTCTCAGTAGAAGAGAATGGAGATGGAAAATCTATGTGGATGACTACATGAGGTAGAATCGTAACTCATGCAACCAACTCCATCCTATTAGGATTAAGGCTTTTGTATTGTTGTCCTTGTTGGTAAGGAGTTAATTTCATGATAGTGGCTATGAATGAATTAGCTTGAACTGGGGTTTCGGAGAAGTCTTATCATCATCAAATCCCCACGCATTTCCATATGCTTGTTGTCCGTGAATTTTGAGGTTAAGGGTGACAGAACAACTTACAGACTTGTACTGGACAAGTACTGAAATACTGAAGCACTCAAAAGACAACTGCATGAAATCATTCTACTATACTAAACTAATTATGTAATGATGCGTAGTCATAGACGACAAATAAAGACTTGCATTTATATATGGAAGTTATGTGATGTTTATATTAGCAACCTTTGCAGTGTTATACCCTCTCCAATATACCCTGATTTTAGATTTTGGTACGGTAATCATATTTGTGCTACAAGTCACAAGTTTATGATGAGTTAGTATTTGGCCGTAGTAAAACATATAATCTTCTGAATCTAGCTTTTGGAAATTGTTGCTATTGCTGGGTATCAAAAAACAGTCCCAGGCTTTTCAAGACTTTAAGCTCTTGTAGGATTGCAGGTCCTGGTGACCATGGCCTGGTTAAATGTAATTATCCTTTATTGCCAGTCCTTGTATGCAGTTATGTGTAGTTTGATACCTGGCATACCAGTTAAGCATTTAAAAGTTATATGATTACGGTAGTGTGACCCTGAATTTTAATTGTTAGACAGAATTTTATGACTCTAAATTATATGTAAAAATTGAGGCTAAAGAGTATATCAGTTAAATAAGTGATTATTTATTAGAGACACCAATTAGTTGATTTAGGCTCTGTTCTTTTGGACTTAATTTCAGTTCAGTTCAACTAGTTTCCTCTCACAATTTCAGTCCAATTCAATTCAGTTTAGTTAATTGCAGTTCAAAAGAACATGGCCTTACTCACTGATAGAATATGTGCATCTTATAGTAGTTAGGAAAACGAAGAAACTGAATAACCAAAAACAATGATCAATTTCACTTAGGAATTTGAGATTTCTTTTCTTTTTCATGTTAGAAATAGATTCTTTTATATGTGCTCTCTAAGCTTGTGAAGCGCTAACTCGAGTTCCAACTTTACAAAGCTAATCAAGGTCATTTGTAATGGCTTTGTAATCTTTCTTATTCACTTGAAAATTCTATTGTGCTCCCAGGAGTACGGTGCACAAGGTGGCACAAGGTGCATCCAGTAAATTTGTTCCATTTTTTATGAGTTAATGTTCTATTTCGACAAAGGTTCGTTTTAAGCATTTTTTCAGCGAAAAAATATGTTCTAGTTTTCTTGAAAATTGTTCTATTTTCAATAAACAAATGTTCTATTTCAATAAATGTTCGTTTTAAGCATATTTTTCAGCAAAAAAATATGTTCTATTTTCAATAAGCAAATGTTCTATTTCAATAAAGGTTCATTTTAAGCTTATTTTTCAGCAGAAATTTATGTTCTACTTTCCGTGAAAATTGTTCTATTTTCGATAAGCAAATGTTCTATTTTAGAAAATGTTCGTTTACAACTTATTTTTCAGCAAAAAATATGTTCTATTTTCCGTGAAAATATGTTCTATATTTGATGAGCAAATGCTCTATTTAAGTAATTGAATTCTGGTAATAATGTTCCACTTCAACAAGAAAAAATGTTTATTTTCGTAATTGAATTATGGTAATGTTCTACTTCAACAGAAAAATGTTCGTTTTCGTAAGTGAACTCTTGTAATGTTCCACTTCAACAAGAAAATGTTCGTTATCGTAAGTGAATTCTTGTAATGTTCCACTTCAACAATAAAATGTTCGTTTTCGTTTTTCGTAAATGTTCTATTTTGCATTGTGGGAGCACGATTCTCATTGTGCTCCCGAGAGCACAATCCACGGTTTATTATTCACTTGCCATTTGCGGGAGATTTGACTTGTCGTAACTCATTTCCTTATTAATGAATGTAGGTATATATGTTGGGGACAATAAAGTGATCCACTTCACTAGACGGGGTCAAGAAGTAGGAACAGGGACTGTTTTGGATATTCTGTTAGTAAGCTCAGGACCTACTCGCTCCTATGTACCATGCTCTACTTGTATTCCTCCTGAAGAAGGGCATGGGGTTGTCTCGTCATGTCTAGATTGCTTTCTTGCGGGTGGCATCTTGTATAGGTTTGAATACAATGTCAACCCCTCCCTTTTTGTAGCAAAACTGCGCGGTGGGACATGCACTCTTGCAGCATCAGATCCTGCCGAAACTGTGGTGCAGCGAGCAAAATTCCTTCTCAACAATGGCTTTGGCTTCTACAATGTCTTCAAGAACAACTGTGAGGATTTCACTATATACTGCAAAACAGGGCTCGTAGTGGTTGACCAAGTTACTATGGGTCAAAGTGGACAAGCAGTATCATTAATCGGGGTCCAATTGCAGCTGCTCTTTCTACACCCTTGCGATTTTTAACGAGCAGCCCCTATGGGATGGCTGCAGTTGCCGTGGGGGTATACTGTACAAGCAGAGTCGCCGCTGATATTGGCATGAGGAAGGATGTTATGAAGTTGGAGGTCGAAGATTTAACTAGACGACTAACTTTGGGTGCATTTCAGGCACTCACCCCAGAGCTTCCAGGCCCTCGTGTCAGCTAGTGTACTTCTGTTCTGGTGGTTATGTTTGAAAATGCGGGTTTCGTTTTAACTTCTAACAATCTTCAGTTTTTAATTTGTGTATTTGGTATCCTGATAATTATTCCCTAGAGAACAATTTATTTGTCAATTATCACGTTTGTGTGCGAGAACGTCGAGAACTAGGTTGTGAACTGTGGTTTAATGGAAACAACCTAATTGTACTCTATACTATTGTATGTTGTACCTGATCCGAAAGACACTTTTGGTTTCCCTGTGATTGTCTATTTGTCTATATGAATATGCTACCCTTTTTCACAAAGAAAGGTGCGTGAGAACATTGCGTAAGAATTTTCTGTAGAAGCTCGTTGCGGCAAGTAGAGAAATGTGTCACTTGGCATATGGAGACTTTTGGACTGTATTTCCTAACATCGGCAATATATTCATCGACTCATCGTTGGTTAGCTTCTCAAATATGTTTCATACACGAGTTATCGACTTATCGTAGGAGCACAGGAATCCGATACAAGAGGGTGTCAAACTCCTCCCCAACATCTTGCAGCCTCTATCTTGCCTCAATCACAAAGATTCTAACTTCATAGTTAGGCTTACTATGGAATAATCAAAAGTCGAAACTTTTTAGAGCACCACCATAGTTTTGACTGAATAAATATTACCTAGCTGATTGGTACAAGCAGCTTAGTTACAACATTGACATGCTAAACAAAGCACAACACCGTAAGACTAAGATTACGCAACTGTCGTTTCTAAACAATTGAATATATTCAAATTACATCATACTATAAAACTATCTACAAGAATTTTTCTCTCTAACAAGACACCATACTTGAAAAGAAAGCATAAAAAACAAATCAAATAATTAATTGACGGAAAACCAATCTTCTGTTTGTCACACAAGCCGAAGAAAAGGGTCTAATACTAGAACATAAACAAAAATCATTATGAGATCTAACCAGATTTACCTAAATTTACAAATCTAACAGCCGGCAAAAGAATAAAGAACTGAAAGACAGGCTGGAAAAAAGAACCGTCAACTTCTATACAACTCCAACATGCAGCTGAAACTTCAGACTTCGTTAAATTTCGATCCGAAGAAACAGTTTTACTGGTACCAGATGGCCGTGATGTCCAGATCAAAGCAACGTAGCTCAAACATACTGGCAAAAGCTCTAATATAATCACAGCTTCTCCACAGACGAACCGGGAAGTAAATTGAACCTTTCACTCGAAATAGCAACCTCAAATCAACCAAGACTTGGCCACAATGAGCTGAGTTTTGCCGCAAGTTTGGCAGACTTGTAGTCATCTCGAAGCTGAATAAATCTGGAAACGGAAATCAGAGTGCACTTTCTTAGGAGAAAGCATATAATAAATAAATTCAGTTAAGAAAACTATTGACCAAATAAAATTTGCTTCACGGAGAGCTTCTCCTTCTCTTATTCCTTTTGAGGTTTCAAGTAGGGGCATTCTAGGATTTGAGAAATTGATCATATCAAAAGAGCTCCCTCCATCCGGAATACATACTATTTTAGGATGTTTGGAAAAAGTTCACATTTTCCAATAATATTAGTAATGGTTTATTACAAGAGTTTTTGATATGCCACCAACTCAATAGGCCCAGTACCGAAACCAAATGACGAGGAGGTAATATTGTGTCATACTGTCAAGTTCTTAATTATAACGGGTTAGGACAAGGTTACATCTATTTCTGGACAGAGAGTAGGATATGAGAATTAGTATAGTGCGCTGCTTGAAATTGTAAGACAAGTGCAACTAGGTAAGAGAAACACATAACAAAACAATTTGTAGGTTTTTACATTATATAACGAGACAATAGGTCGATCCAAGGTTGAGCAAGATGTATGCAGAATAAGAGAGAAAATTAAAGAGAAAGTGTAATGATTGGCAATGAGCCTCATTAAATAAGACTTAAAAAAATATAAAGCAAAGAGGTGGACAAATTCAGAAATTGTAGTGCCACCACAACCACATTCATGGGACAAAATTTAGCAATGCTAGTACCTTTGGGCATCTTTGCGGATACTTGGTGTCCCCTCAAACAGAGTAGACAGACTTTCAGGAGCAACAATGAAGACATTGGCCAAGCTAGAAGCAAAAAGTTATGTTAGTTGTGAGTTGTGACAAATATCAGATACAATACTATGTGATTTCAGTTTCAAACATCTTACATTCCCAACACTTCAAATTTCTCATCGATAGAGGGAGCATTGAAGCTGCGCACAAATTCTCCATATTCTGTTATGTCACGTTTCAGTCGTAACCCCCCACTGAAAAGTAGAAACAGAAACCAGGTAATGAAACCATATGTCAATGGAATATTACCAGAATTGAAAGAGTGAGATACAAAATTTCAAAAGGCACTAGAAAAAGACCACAACACAACTTGCCGCGTTGATCACCCTAATAGCAACCACTTCATTTTTCAAGAAAAGGCGCACTTTTCGAACTAAAACGAGAAAGAAACGAACAAACACCATACTGCATCTATAACATTAATCGCAACCACTCAACAAGACCCAGAACGACAATAAGACCACTACCTCCTTAAATTAATCTCCCAGCTACTTAACCCCCCCCAAAGGTAAAAAAAAAAAAAAAAGTAATACGAGCAAGCACCGTCATGACTAACACCATTCACTATTGGCGATACCCCTTCTTATAACCTTCTAGTAGCATTTAGCACTGTATCCTCTCATCAGCCAAAGATACAGCTGATCACATAACTAGATCAAGAATCTTCCACTCCTTCCCCAACCCAGTGTATGTTATGCATTGAGTATAGGGGGAGGGGTAATATTGTAAATACAAATAAGTAGTCTAATCACATAACTAGATCAAGAATCTTCCACTCCTTCCCCAACCCAGTGTATGTTATGCATTGAGTATAGGGGAGGGGTAATATTACAAATACAAATAAGTAGTCTAGCTTGGAGAGAAGGCAAGTGAGTTAGCTCTGTAAATATAGAAGATTAGTGAGAGGAAAACGTATGAAGATAATATTTGAGAGTTCATTTAGTGGTTAACTTTGGGAGTGTCAAGTCACTCGAAAACTTGATAATCTATCTTTATTTTCTGCAATATCCACTTGAAGTAATCAAAATAATCTTCATCTTATTTTATTTTACTGTCGAAATATCTAGTTCATTACAGTGTACCAGCCTAAACGAGCAACTTCTTCAGCTCCAGAATTAATTTTCTACCATTTCAAAATTTAGGGAAAAATTCTATATGATACCCTTGGACTGTTGACTTTTTCCATATGGTACCATTGGAAGCGTTTGAATTCCACATGGTACCCCCTAATATTGACATTTCTATGTGGTAGCATCACAAATAATCATGTGATACCCTTGTAATCTAGATCAAGACTACAAACAATATGGCCCTGTTTGGTAAATGGCTTTTTCATTGGCTTTTGGCTTTTCAATTTGGTCAAACAGCCAAAAAAAGTGTTTGGTTATTGGCTTTTTGGTTGGCTGAAAAGCTGGCTTTTAAGCCAAAATGAAAAAGCTGCCTGGAGCAGCTTTTTGAATTGACTTTTGGCTTGTTGACCCACAAACTCTCTAATAAACAGCCAACAGCCACAATTAATTTTGCCAAACACTTTTGCAAACAGCTGGCTTAAACAACCAACTTAAAAAGCCAATACATACAGCCAGTCAAACAAGCCAACTAAACTAGCCAACAGCCAACAGCCGATTGCCAAACAACCCCTATATCTGTGAAAATCAGTTACCAAGAAGGCAAAGAGCGATGATGAAACATATCTCCACAATTGACGAATTTGCATATCTCTGAAGCTGAGACTTACACTATCGTCAATCTCAGAGATTTGTTAATACTTCCTCCAAGGCAAAGTACTTCCAGTCTAGAGAGATGGTGAATAGAGACCATATGGTGCAATACAAGATATGTTACCTGGGATTGAAAGTGAACTTCTGCCAGTGACTGAGCAGCAACTTATGCAAGCGGTTTCCCTGAAAAAAGTTAACTATCAAAGAACAAATCATCCACATAAATTCTAACTGACAAATTTAAAGGGAAGAGACTGTAAAAAGCATTGTTGTCCGTAACGTGTTTTGCTTCTTAGTAGTGCCCTAACCAGCTTAGCAGCTTTCTTTTGCATTGTCCAGTATTAATATAACATTCTGATGAATATTAGGTTTGCTGTCTCTAGGTTCAAGGATGTCAGGATTTTGAATATTTGAGCATGTAACGAAACATTCATACCGTAGATAATGTCTTTTCTTTTTTTAACAAAGAAACTTGGCTAACAAAGTTGTAAAACTCAGGAGGTAACTCCCCCATGAAATCATGATCTGGCTGGGAAGCATAAGTGCATAACTATTGTACATCAAGCAACATAACATCGTTTTCCAGCGCAGCTCATGGCTTTATGTTTTTTTTAATTTACAACTATGTGTATCCAAATATTTTCAATTTCTCATGCATTCATTTATAATATTTTTAAGGACTCCATAGTGCCACAACTAGTAAGAACGCATAAGCCCAGAAAATGTTATGAATGTCAGTGAATCTCAAAGGCCATAGGCATTTATCTTCTCCAATAGTTCAAGATTAAAAGATGAGATATGATGCTAAGTACTGGCACACATCATTTACATTGTTATTTGGGAATTTTCCACTTTGGTACAGGGAGATTTGGCATAATTCCATTATTCCCACTTAGTTGCCAATTCACTAAATCAATCTTAGTGCCTTAAAGGTTATATCCTTCTACACCTTAGTGTCCTACAGCTTAGTTTAGATAACTGAGTCATGTGCCTGCATGTTCATTGGATGACAGATATGCATATTGGAAACCCTCACCTACCCAGAGTCCCCAAAAAAAACACCATATAGACCACAAATAATTTCCTTTTTTTTTTCCTCTGTCTTTGTCCTAAACCTCTAAACGCACCATAATAAAAATAAATAATAAATAAAAAGCTAGAATTTAGCTTCGATTTGGATCGAAGTTCAAACGCAAAACAAGAGCAACACAAAAAAGGATTACTTAAACAGAGCTTTTAACAGTATTAACTGCAGGCCTCTAAAGTGGAAATATAATTAAAGAGGAAAGCAAAATGAAACACAAGGTACCAAAGCAGAATTATGCCAAATCTCAAGGCACCAAAGTGGAAATTAAATTTCTGCTGAATGGGTAAACACGTCACAGTTATAAGATGGGTGAACACAAATAAAGATACTCCCTCTACTCCTTATCGATGTTCCTAGTTGAAATCTTTTTAGACACAATAAAAGTCAAACTAGGAACATCAAAAAGGGAACGGAGGGAGTAGTATAAAGTACTGTAACAGGTGTTATGAAGCAGTTTCCACAAGTTACTCTCGCACAGAAAATATGAGATCTGAGTAAAACAAAACCATAACCCACAAGGTTCAACTGATATGGAAGTGAATTAGGAAGTAAAATGGAGAACCTTGGATGGAGAGTCCTATCACCAAACCATTTCATAGACTGGGTTTAACCTTGATATACTTGGTATCTTCATAGATAGAGAGAAACTCAGACTATTCATTAGAATGCATGATAAAAGACACAAAACGCATAGATTATTCTAAATGATACAGTATGTACACTTGAGCACAAAAGGCACTTTATTCATAAACCACAAACAAAACTGAAACTCATTGATGTAACATCAACATATATATATATATATATATATATATATAAATCAGTCTAGCAAATACGTAAAAATTGCATCAACATGATAGGAAATAACAGATTTCTATACCATTTCAGTAAGAAACGCCTGCTTGTTGAGACCCTCTAGAGCAGTGAAAGCAGACTCCAGGACACGGGAGAGATATGTAACAACTCTGCAGGTGTAAAACAATCGCATAAGAACAACATTAAGGCACAAACTTCATTTTCTAACATAGATTTTAAACATCTCTATGTGATAAGTGACGTCATTGATTGTAAACACTATTAGTGAGGTCCTTCCTTGGAACCTCAAGGAAATCAAACCAATCAACAGCAGAAATGCACTTTGAGCTCTGGAATTGCATATGCTTCAGATCTCGGCTTCAGCCAAAAGTAACATAGGCAACCAATATAAAGCAAAAAAAAGATACCTAGTACATGCACTAGTAGCCCTATGATCAGGAATAATCCCATCATCTGGTGAGCGGTAATCAGTTGCCTTCTGCTCAGCTGACAACAATCTTTCTACCTATACATAAGCCAGAAATGCATATTAAAGCCTACTAGATAATATAACGTGAAGGCGGCAGTACAGCATGTAAAAAGAGAAAATTGCAAAGGCGACATTGAAGTCTTGTTGAAGACAGGTAAAGCAGGAAAAAAAACGCCCATATTGAATTATTAAACTAAATCTAACAAGTTCAGAAAGCAAACGCAGCCATCAGTTTTATAAGTACAAAATCACTCAGGTAATAGGTATCGAACCTCAGCCATCACAGTGTCAATGCATTGCTGTAGTCCTTTATGGGCTGCAGATTCTGCTTTAGACATCGCTGTAGCCATCTCCTCACATGATGCAGCATGTGCCCCATCAACAGGCAGTAAAAGCCGGGATATAGAATTCGCAAAATACTGAAGAGAAAACTGTCTTGAGTAATGCTTTTTAAAGACAATCAGATCAACATAGGCAACAATATAACCTTCCACTAACATACTTGTTGGACTAAAGCCACACTACTTGCACAACGCTGTACAGCAACCATAAAAGATCTGAAGCTGCTTTCACCAGCGGCTGCAGCTGCTTCTGCCTACACATAGCCAATTGACATCTAGTGAGTCAAGTAATAGGGAAGCCCAATGCCAACAAAAAAAACGAAAATAAAAATTGTTTGTCAAGTGTAAACATCATGATCTATCAATTACTATTGAAAAGTATACTGTACTTCCTATTGTAATTAGAACTATGAAAATTTTTAAACGCCTGTTCAGCAGGAAAGTCGTGAAATATTACAGCGGAAGCAGCAGCAGCGGCCACTCTTCTGCTGATATTTGTTCCCAAAACAAATCTTTCCCCGTAAAGCTGCAGCCTCTGTCAAGCCTTCCCTAGCCCTTTCAAGGCCTTCAGTCAAGTACTGGCTGACCTGATCATACACAAGTAATCATGAAAGATAAGTTATCATACCTTTAGTAACCAAAGGTAATGGCAGAAGCAGAAGACCACCAACTTACTTGGTCCAAGACACATGTGAACACCGCCCTTACATTTGCTGCAAGAACAGATGGCTGAAAAACAATCGCAAGAGATATATCAAACAAAAACCATTAGCAATGCCTCACAAGATTCAACGATCACAGCAATTATACGGACTATAAGTCTATACTGCCTTGGACTAATAGACAAATAATAATACAATTAGATGCAGACAGCAGCAAATCCAGCCATAGATATATCACTCCTAGTCACTGTTACCTAGAACCTCAGACATTTTGGTGTATGGAAAGGGTATGGAAACTTAATAACTAATTATACCCAGTTTTAAAACTAATTCACAACTGTAACAGCGTATGGACTACCATGTCTTACATAACATTTCCCCCAATTTGCTTCATGGTTTCGCAGGGTGATGAGCAAATTATATAATACTACATCCAACACAACAGGCTCGGATCAAAAGTCCCTGAATTACATTAGCATTTGAGAGAGTAACAGGTAGAGGAAGATACAGACTAAGTCAAACGAAAAGTAGATCCTTAGTACATGTTTGGTTGGGAAAATTTCAGGGTTTAATACGGAACCTAGTCAGGGATTCCCTTACAACTTGTTTGATTTGAAGAGTAGGCAAACCCTTTCCATTACTTGACATAAACCAATACCGCCAAATTGTTACACCTCCAAGGACTGCGGTAACAATTCCCGTTACCCGCCTCATTCCCCTCAAGCTTGCTTTCTCGCTCAGACGCTCGGGGTCATAGCCCACTGCCCAACGCTCCTTGACTCTCTCTCCTCTTCAATCTGTCTACCCTTGGCATACTTCCTCATTTTCATCTTGTATTTTGATTGGAAATTCAAATTTAAAAATAATTAATTTTCTTAAGAAAATATTCATCTCACTCCTCCCATCCATGGAGGAAACCACACTGCAAGTTTGCCGAATAGCCACGTAGCAATTATGGACAGTTGCTAATACGGTGGAATCTGCTTTTAGAAAGTTCGGTATTTTTCATAGTGGCTTTTTATAGAATTTATAAACTATGTTTACCTTATTAAAGTAAAATATTATGCAATTGAACTTATTGAGAAAATGTTATCTACAGAGTGATGTACCGTTTTATATAAATAATATAATTCTTTCTCTTTTAATAAGAATGATATACATCTTATTTCATGACAATTGTGCTTCCACTGCTTTAATGAACCAAACAACAAGAAAGAAAGTTCATGGGTAATTGATTCCACTACTTGGTTAAACCAAACACATTACAAAAGTAATGGTTACTATTAGCACTCCTTTCCTTATCCGATTCCATTCCTTTTTCATTCCACTATGTTGAAATCAGACGACCCCTTATTGTAATAGAATTCCAATAGCAGGGCAAACATTTTCTAAGTCTTGAGTACCACAAAAATTTGAATTACATGCACAAAGGCACTGAATTTCTGAGCTTCCAAAGTTATCTGGAAAGTAGATATAGCGATTCATGGGACTTGCAGGACATGCCGTTTTGAGGATAACCAGTTTAAGGCCTTGTTCTCTTAAACTTTCAAAAATCTTATTTAGTAAAGATAAGCTTCAGATTATAAAAATAAGTTTCAATCAGTACAAATAAGTTCAAGCTGGCAAAAAATCAGTTCTACTCAGTAGATAGCAGTGATTTCATAGAACAAACACAATAGTAAATTGGTAAATTTAATCAGTAAACATCAGTTTCAATAAATAAAAACAGTATAAATCAGTTCTGTTCGGTAATATTAAATTCAGTTCAGCAAAAATCAGGTGAAGAGAAGAGGGTCTGAACAGTGCTCTAGGTACATTATTACCTCAGGTCAACATTACAGTACGGCATGCTCTATTCCACATTGAAAAGGAACACAGCAAAAGATACCCATAAAATGCAGAACAATGACTGAGGATGAGTGCAGGAGAGACATTCATGGATTTTGAATTAAAAATTTGGTGATGCACAACCATCAAAAGGCAGAAAAAGACCAGAACTTGTAATAAAAATTACCTGTGAAGAAAATATATTGCACCTGGATACCGCTTCCTCATTCCAACGTACCAATTCTGTCACCACAGCGACAGATATCTGTTGGTGATTAGATGCTATAGAAGCTCCTTTAGATCGTCCAATACTCCCAGTTCCACCTAACTCAGCAAGACTTTCAGCACGCAATTCTTCCATCTATATAATAGATTATACGTCAAACAAAACATAGATTACACAATAGCTACAGGATTGAAATCTGAAATTTCTCAAGTTACAGCAAAAGGGGCAGCACAGGCTCCGACCTTTGCTTGGTATAGTTGTCTAAGAGAGGCCTGTTCATGTTCATGGTAATCCTCCTTGTGTGCAGAAAACAAAGATTCCGTTAGACCTGACACATAAAGACAGAATTCAATCAACTCTTACATAAAGGTTACAACATTTTTAGAAGATATCAAAAGACACTTCCTTCGTGTGATTTAAGTTGCAACACTTTCCATTTTGGGGAAATGTCACAATAGTTGCAACATTTCATATTTGGAAACTTTTGTGTAGTAAAATTCCAATACTCCCCTAATTTAACCAACTAAATACAAAATATTTATAAACCCACTTCCCCCCCCCACACTCCCCTCCAACATACCACCCCGTCCCTAAATCCCAACACTGGAGCCGAAAAAACACCGTCATCCTCCTCAAGAGAGCCAAAAAACCCATCATTATCCTCATGCTACGTCATTCCCATCAAAACAATCATCATCCCTGCCCTCACCCTCACCCCTCACCCACATTGTAGCCTAACCATCATTGACACCATCCACCTCCACAAACAATTATCTTAGTTTTCTTATCGGTGGCGTGAGAAATGGGCTAAACTGAGAATTGACAAGAGGTTCCACTTTTGAAACGGACAAGTCCAACCGCCAAAGTGTAACTTTTTCATACCTTCATGATCATTGGTGGTGTTGTCCTTGGCCAAGGTACGTTATTCAAATTTAGATCTACTTCCTGTCTGTCCATTTTTGGATGGTTGTTATAGGTCGGAGAGGGACAATTCTGGTGTAGGGTGAAGGGAGGGAGTAGGTGAGAGGTTTTGCAGTTGGGAAGAGGGATTTCAATAGAGTACAATTACCATAAACATTGGCACGAGTCTTTCTTCAGAAAAGCATTAAGACAATTTATTACCAACTATCAAACGAGCCATCAGAATATTGCCAACTTCATTCGATTGCTACTTTGTGTAAACATCAGAATTAGCCCTTTGTATCGACCACTTAAAGTCCTACCACAAGAGTAAGACAAAACTGCCTAATCCTCACCCCTTCATTTGTCCCTAAATAATATTCCATATTTCTATTTTAGACTTTCCTAAGATAATAGCAAACTTTTTTAATTTAGTAAGCTGAACTTTCAACTTGCTCATATTACCATGTCCCTTAATGGTACCCTTTATACTGAAAGTATGAGAGGGGGGGAGTACAGTGGCATGCTGGAGATGTAAAACGTACATATAAAAGGATACTTCTGGTACTTCATCTCAATCCTAAAATTGAGCCCCAATCACATATGGTCTACTCTTCAGGGGTGAAGAGAATATCTCATACCATGTTTAATTGCCAAAAGGGTTCAAAATTGTGCGTTCAAACTTCAAAGAGTACCACATACAAATCCCTAGAAGAATAAGATTTTTGTATGGCATAAAGTGTAACATACTGAAAGAACTTAAAACAAAAGGGCTGTTCTTTATTTATGAAGATCCTCAGGTAGCCATTATCAATGCAGCAAAATTTCGAAAGAATGAGCAACAAAAACAAAGAGTCTTACCTTCAACATCCAAATCTCCACAGCCCACTGCACGAAGGTCCCTTGCAAGTTCCTGTGTTTTCTCATATGCCACAGCTAACATTCTGAGGTACTGCAACAAACATGGCAATAGGATGAAGAATTCCTCCAAATGTACACGAAAACTATAAGAGCATAAAAAGGCCGCCAAGGAGATAAAATCAGAACTTACTACTAAAAAGCCCACCCTCTTCCAATGGAGGTGGATGGAGAAGAGATGGCTTTTGCAACAGCTTGTCCAAAAGGGCTGTGACTCTTTGTTCCAAAACTCTCTGCAAGAAGTTACAGGAACACTCAAAAAAAGGGGTTTGCCAACAGAAAAGTTCATATTACACATCTGTGACTTCTAAGCAACATTCCTCACAAATGACAGTGGGAAAAAGTGAGAAACGTATTAGTTTCTTATATAGTACCTGAACAAGGATTGCCATAACTTCATTTGGAGAAGGAAATACAGCCATTATCGTAGCAGATTCTTTTCTTACAGTATCTGTCAAAAAATTCAAGGAAAAAAGAATCTGAAAGTGAACAAATACTCACATTTCCATGATTATAGAATAAGCCTTTCACTGCTTCTTGCACCGCAAAGAAAAAGCTCCTTGTTTTCTTTTTGTTGATACTTTTTCGCCTCTTTTTACATAAACAATATGAGCATCAAGAGCGAAAAACCAACCTGCTATCTCCTTGTATAATGAGGAAAGTCCACGAGCAACATTACTAGGATTGGCTTGTGAACCCTGCTCACCAAGAACCAATCTATTGTCTGCATTCATGATCTCCACATCAATAAACATTGGACGCGTTGCCACGTAATGTTGCATGGCGCTGCTTCCCCGGTTAAACTGCTCAGAAAGGGTAAAACAAGTCAATGATATCAGCAGCATGATTCCTATTGCGCACCACACTGAGCATTAATTGAGCTACAAAGGACAAAAAACAACACAATCTCAAACCTTTTCTCAGATGATTGAAACATAAACTATTACTTCATCAATGTACTAATGTAGTCTCTCACCTCTCAAGTGGTGATATTGTCGTACACATGAATACGTGATTGCCAACAATGATTTTTAGACATAATAATTACTTTTATGAGAGTGCTTAACTCAAATACGTCATCAGAAGAGAGTGAGAAAGAGATGGTGGGACACGGAGATAGAGACCAAGAGTAAGGGTGTAAGGAGGCAATACATTCATAGTCAACTCATGAATAAGTTCATCCAAAGCTCGGTCAAATCATGTTCATAAAGGAAAGAAACTAGCCCCAACAACAGTCTCACTTCCAAACAGCTTGGAGTTTGACTCATTCAAGCTCACGAACAGCTCGTTCATAAACATTTATGAGCTTGTTCATGATGAATTATAAGTTAATAACTTCTCTCAAACTTATTCAAGCTCGATGGGAAACTCAACATTTGAGGAAAAAAATCTTATTCAATGTAATGGATACCCATGTTGATTTTCTACAAACTGGTTCTTATATTTTAGAGGGAAATAAGAAATTATTTTTGTTATCTTGAATATGTTTCCTGTCTGGACACAATTAGCATGTATATACAAGAAGCTTGATAAGACCTTCGCTTGAGCTCGGCTCAAGCACAAGCTTAAGCTCCAATGTCAACGCGCAAGCTCTAGCCGTACACATATAGCCAAAAGTGTTATCAAGCCAAGCTTGAATAAGCAATCTAAAAGCTCGAGCTCGCGCCAAAGTCGAATTTGAGTAAGTCTTTATCCAGCTTAACTCAGATAGGTTGATAGTCAACTTAACTCGTTTATACCCCTAACGAAGAGACATATGTTAAAGACTGCAGAAGATACAAGACTTGACAAAAGATTTGAGAAAGCAAAGAATATTGAGAAGTGAACTCCGTGATCCCTGTTCAAGGATTGAAGGGGGATCGACCTTTCAGGGAAAAACTAGTATGTATGAAGGTAAGACAAAGGGAAAAACACAGAATGAGGTGAATAAAGAATTATATTTGGCCATGGATGCTGCCGAATGATGCAAAACGAGTCCTTGAAAAATATCTTTTATCCAAACTATCTGACTCCTATATACTAAATGAGTTAATAATATGAGACCATGTCAATATGCAATGAATTTCAGAAACTACCAGCACCAAGGCTGCTGATGTTCCATCCTCCTTTAAACAGTTAGTGTGGATCACAGTGGGTTGCTGTAGTTAATGTGTCCCCACATATCAATTGATGCAGGAAAATCCCCTGATGGTCTTCACGCCCAAATTTCTCAGGGGGCAACTAAACTTAAAATTAAAATGCTCCCTGCAAGCAGAACAGGAAAAGAAAACAGGAAAATGCAAAATTCAAAGAGAAGCTTTTGCATAAAACTGCAGCTGATTGAATTCTCTCACTGAATCGATTAAAGTCCAATAACAGGAAACTTATATACTCATTCTGGTAGCGAGAGCTACTCAAAGTCAGATATGCACACTTTTGAATTTCGATGAAAGATAACTATCCAGCCACTGCTCCTACCATTTATAATAGGAGGCTTTGAAAGAATATTTACTGTCTTCAAATGCTTACGAGAACAAAATACAGAGAATAATCCATAAACCAAAGTGGCCTAATGTATGCACAGTTGCACACGAAAGGAGGGATGAAGCATCTGCTTCTAAACCCCCTCGATTGCTGAGGAGGAAAGAGCGGATTTCAGCACCAGAGTGTCAAAAGGCATCAGGTGCATGGAACCCATACAGTTCTAGGACCCTAGTCACAAGCCGAGGGCCCGAGAGGTAACCTAAGGCACACATTTCCTTGATTAACTATGTCTTCATATATATTTTCACAGGGCCACTTATTGCATATTAAATTATAAACCTAAAAGTTTCCTACTAATGCATCACAAAAATCGAACACTGGATTCACGATTTTTCCATTTCTATGGGAAACTTAAACTGTGAAATGCCTTAAGGCACCACAGTGGTGAACGCCCTCTGGCTTCTGACAAGTGCCCAACTCAAAGCGCTTTCCGATTACTTCACTAGCAGGGCCAAACAAATGCTTATGTGTCTTGCAGCTCAAGAACCCAGTGAGCCAGCTCAATCCAAAAAAAGCCTACTTTCTGACAATCGGATCCACTGTAGCGGGGTTCTCTTAACAATTAAGAAGCTCTGCGCAAACTGAGTTTTCAGTAGTCTGCAAGAGCAAGAGCTGGAGACAATTCTTGACAAGAGCATGTTATCTCAGAAAAAATTCTAAAATTAGGTTTAGTATGAGTGTATGACAATATATCAGGATGCTTAACAAGACTAATGGTTGGGAGTGAAACCTAAGTATATAGGGGCACAAGGATTGACAGAGCATTCATAGAGAAAAAATAAAAAACCACGAAACATGAGAGTTGGTGACAAAAAGAGCTATATGACTCATTTTGTGCGGGTGTGAGCCGACTCACTTGAGGATTTCAAAACAATATAAGAGATCCATCACTACACATGGATAACCCATTTCTTCTACTGGACTTAATACTGCAAGGCGAAATGATATGAACCAACAAGTTAGAGCACTGATTGATCAACAATTCCATACTAGAGGTGCAAGAAATGCACCAGCTGGAAACCCAGGCAAAGAAAAGGAAGATTGGAAATTTTGGATGGATTTGGACTAGTAATTATGACCATCACCACTTTATTGCCCTCTGTTTTATCATAAAAGGTAGGGAATAACTGATAAGCTGCAGCCTACAACTTGAACAAGAAGGGTACGTGTGCTACATATATCCCTCTTATGAAAGTGATTAGAACTCCTACAAGGTTTAAGGAAAAAATTTGGCCAAATAGAGCCAGGAGAAGATGTACCAACAGAACCATTATATCTGCGTAAACCCAGACCTCAGCTCCCAGCCTGCATAAGGCCAACTGGGTTTTGGCAATAAATTACACCGTAAAACAAATGAAGAAGACTTTGCTTATTGACACTGCTTTCATGAATCATAATAATAGAAAGAAGTATAAGAATTCTTCATATTGTCCAGATACCCATGCAGAAAAAGCTACTACTGCTACAATGCAGAGAAGACCAAATTATTTCCAAGGTGGGCAGTGGCTGCACTAATGTCCTGGGAACAAAGGACTAGATTGAAACCGGAACTTTTGGTCGAAAATAATCAGCTTACGATTAAGACCAAGAGAAATACTCAAGAAGTCATCACAACAAATACATCAAGCAACTCAAAGACAAATCATAGCTCATCAAAATATGAAAATATGATACATAGAGATATGTCTATTATTGAGTACATGAACAAGGCAAACCACGTGACAGAAGTACATATCACTTGTTAAAGGCAATAGTACAGATGTAAGTACCTGGGACAATATTTTTGCACATTCAGCCATGGTTGATAGCTCCCTTCTCTGAGATGCAGTATCAAATCTTTGTAATAATCTATTCTCCAATTCTAAGGAGAAAGAAAACAAGTAAGATTATAAGGAGAGATCAAAGATCGGATAAAGGTCCAGAAAATCCTAGGCAGTCCATACTCCATACAGGGAAAAAGTACAGCTATGCATTAAAAGACTAAACAGATCACAATGGTATAGAGCAATGTCAATTATTTCAACACTTGAACCCTTACTCAAAACCTCCTCTAGATTCATTAGCAAGAACGATATATTTATTATACGTAGCTGGTGCCAAGTTTTCAGAAAATACTAAGTGACCTTTGATATGATTAATTGATAACAGTATAAGTTGATATCTTTAGATATTCAAGAATTGCATTGATGGCTAAGACAGAATTTCTTAATGAATAACAGACTAACCATTACAATATTCCTGGAGATTAGCAACAGCGACTTCCAGTCCTCTACTGGCCGTCGCGTTACCTGTAGTTGATTGCACTCCTATCCCTTGTCTTCCTATATCTTCTTCAGCAAATTGCCCTGTTCAAACAGCATGAGAGGTGAAACAATTTGCTACAAGATTCAAAGCGTGAACAGAGATCAAAACACACAGGTACAGTCATCTTCTCAGTTTTACTGATCAGGCATCTGAGATATAAAGATCGTCAAAAGCAATAGCATTATAGGCACAATATTTTGAGTTAATGTGGCATCATACGTAGCTTCTGCGCAATTGAAGCTGCCTCAGCAACACGGCTATCATCGGAAAACAGAGGTGAAAGTTCCATAAGATCCCCAGGAGTGCTGTTGAACTCCATCAGATACTGTAAAGTTTACAAACAAATACAAATTAGTCCAATGTTAACGAACTGTGATGAAGTTTCAGCAACCAATGATACCTTTATCAAATCAATTGTTTGACTTGCAGTTTCTCGCTGAGCATCTGCACTCTGGCAATAGAAGACACCACATTCGTTAATTCCAGCAATAGAAACCCAGCATAATCAGGAAATATTAATATAAAGATAATACACAAACATCTCTACTCTCTAGCATTGAGTAAAATGAGGGATCCATAATAAACTAAAACTTATAAATAGTATCATGGCATGGCAAGGTTATGGTGGAAAGAAAAGTTCATATGCATTACCAGGAGATACACATAACATAGCTTTCAAGAAAATGACATTCACCTGTAGATGATCTCCAATTTTAGCTGCAGTCTGTCCAACGCTTGAGATGCGCGAATCTAACCTTGCAAAGCTATCAAATAGCCCATCTACACCTTTTTCCAGCTGAAAGTAATACATATAGGAGATATGAATATAAATTTCTGCCGATCAATTCTCTTGACATTTTGACATGCAAAAGTCCAACACCTTTTTCAGAATCACGAAAGCCACAAATTACAAAAAAAAACATTTGAGCATCGAACTCAAGCTTAAAGACAGTTAGCGGGATTTGAGGGGAGCAAGCAGTGAAGGCATAGTTTTAACCTGTAGTTCTTGATGACACATGATAAACACCTATGCATTAGGTACACTGATATTGCCAATCACAAGACTTCCTATTACTAATGAGAAAAATTGTAAGCAACTAACAATATGTTATCAAACACGGATAAATTAACTAAAAGAAGATATATGCATTTAGCAAACTAACCTCAGCAAGTGTTTTTCGATGTTTAGCATCCTGTTGAGAGACCTCCTTTCTAAGACTGCTGAGCCTTCCATCAACCTTCATATTTCACCACATTGCGAAAAGTAAACAAGAGAAGCTCACATCATAATATAAAAAACTATGCACTAGATTGCAATCAATCCTTAATCTTCAAATCACGTTAAAGAATACCTGCTGTCGGAGATCAATTAACTCCTTGCAAGAATCCTTGAAGAGTGTCAATAGAGAATCTACTTCCGGAAACAAAGGCATGGAGAGCCCTTGTGCTACCTTGGTAGCCTCCGATGAAATCCGCAAAGTCCCATTTGGCAATACGTCGTTGGCACCAATATTACCATGTCCATCATGATGTGCATCCGCGTCATCTTCTTGATAAGACGGTAGCAACTCATTCACCAAATTACCAAACAACGCATCAAACGAAAAATCCCCCTACACAAAGCAAGAAATAACCCCTCAAAACTCACTTTTTCAACATCATCAACTACAATAGGGTGCAAGGCAGGGCAATGCAATGCAACCATTCAATCACCAAGGACTTAAACCGATAAAATCGATACTCCCTAAAATCGATACACAGGCAAAGATCAGTAAAGTTCTAAATTTCTGCATTAGCTTTTTTACCTTGAAATCTTCTATGTCCAAAATCAACGGCCCATTACCAGTACTCTCTTTCATCCCCTCTTCTGCACACACCACAATAAATGAACAAATTTGCCCAAAACCCAGATGAAAATAGAAGAATTACAACCAAAATCAAAGACCTAAATGTGTAGAAGATCGTTCAATTCACATATCTTAAATCACCAAATTAGATTTTCAACCAAAAATAAACATTGCCCAATTCATGTTACTACCAAATTTGTATAAAAACAATAAACATAACACATAATATTTAACCATCTAAAGTTTTAATTAGCTGCTGAAGAAAGCAAAATGAAGAAGATTAACTAATAAAAACTGCAACATACAATTCTACACTTACATGACATTAAACAGAAGAGAAGTAAAGTAGAAGAGGAAAGAGAAAAAGGGAAAAAAGATGAAACCTGTTAGAAAATTTCTGGTAGAAAAATGGGTTTGTAATTGGTAGATCGAAAGAAATATTACAGAGGATTGAAGAAAAAGAAGGAAATGCAGGAGGGAGATGAGAGAGAACAACGATGATGAAATTGAAGTGGGTAGACTGACGATTTTGACCTTTCACTATAGTATTCAACATCACAACTACTCAAGGGTATACTTGGATTTTTGCTCAATTTAACCAATTACGTGGATATCGTCACTAAATCACTAGTGTTTTTTAAAAAATGGGAAATTTGTGAGAAACAACTTTTTATAATCACTTTTTTACGAGAAACCACCTTTTAAATTTTTTTTTTTGCATTTTGAGGATTTTGATTGATTTTTTTTTTTTAAGAGATCAGATCTCAAGGCTTTTTTCCAGCGTTGGTCTCGTTTCCATGCGTTGATCAAGGCGTTTTTTATGTACAATCCTTGCACTTAAAGTTGTTCAATGCCTTGACCAACACTTTTGATCGAAAATTAATGTTGGAAAATAGCCTTAAAATAAATTTTGAATAAGGTTGTAAAATGCCAAAAGAAAATTTAAAAGGTTATTTCTCGCAAAAAAGTGTTTATAAAAGTTGTTTCTCGCAAATTTTCCTAAAAAAATTAAAAGGTGTTTCCACGGGAGACCAAAAAAAAACAAAAATGTGAGTTACTACCTCCTATAACACTAATTTTGTGAGTTAGTACTTTTTTTTTTTTTAAAGATTGTGAGTTAGTACCTATATTGTCTATTTTTGTCAATAATATCTCAAAGTAGATTAACGTTTTAATTTTACTACCTTACATATAACTTTCGGTCAAAATAGTCAGTTATCTGACATTGACCCTCTACTCTCTTTCAAATCTTGCATCTTTTTTACTTCAACTAGTTTTTTTGTCCCGGGCGATTCTCCGGGTCAGTTACGATTATCAAATATACTGTTATTCATAAGTTTCATAATTGATTTTATTAGCTTTTCGTAATTTTTTTGTCTAGTGCGAAATTGGAAAATGGACGTTATGGCCTGATAATTTGTTTTAAAAAGAAACTTTCAAGGAATTGGGGACAAAAATAACAATGTCAATAGAATTGAGGTAAGAGAATGTTATTACCTTAATAAAAGTCATGCTAGAGATCAAAAGGTTTGTTTATGTCTTTATAGTTACATATAATTATAAGACTTTATTATGTTTTATTTTGAAACATTAAACATTGAAATGGGAGTAGATTGGTGGTTAAATTCTCACATTTCATTTCAAAGGTCATATATTCGAAACCTAGTATCTACACATTGTTAATATTTTTAAATGAAATCATAAGCATGTGTACCAAAGCTTGAGAAGATTTCTACATGCATCATACATTGGAGAGTGCCATGTGGCATCGTTCCCTTGATAGAAATGCTCAAATGCCTTTTTATATATTTGTATAGATTTGCGCATGTGTTCACTATCTCTTTTTAACTCCTTTTGATTCCTCCTTTCACTTCTTCATCTTATTTACTCCGACCACCAACCTCTCTACCATAACGGTAAATTCTCTCACTACAACCCTCTTTCTCATCTTCTTCATTGAAAATATCTTCTTCGCCGAGTCATCACACACTTTTGGACCACAACCATTGAATTTTACAGGTGGTTGTCATTTTCCATTGGAGTGAGAACTTAGCAATTATGGAAAGCCAAAATAAATTCAACCCTGATCTTTTTGAAAAAAAATTCAAATAAAATTGAGGGAGCAAAGCTCAATTGAAGCTGACTCACCTTGAAATCCAATTAACCATATCTTAACTGCCTTTGAGAGAAGAGAATTATCGAGCAATAGGTGAGGAAGATGGAGAAGTTAGGGTTTTAAATAATGGGGGGTTTTAAAAGGCCAACTGATATTGTGTTCGATCTCATTAAGACTTACATCTCACGCCCAATATTTGGGGAAAATATAGAGTCAATAATGCCTGATAATTGACCATTTTGGCCGGATATTCTAAATAAGGTATTGAAACTAAAAATTTACCTACTTTAAGTTACTAGTTGAAAAAAGAACAGTAAAGGTACTAGTTCACAAATCAATGTCATAAAAGGTAGTAGTTCACAATTTTTCCTAAAAAATAAAGGGAAATAGCGTTGAATTCTTAAAGAAAAAAATTAAGTTGAGCAAAAATAAACTTGAAAACAATAGCTTTTTATAAGTGGTTGCTTGGTATACATGGGAATTTAATTCCCATAGGAAGTTTCATTTCCTAAGAAGTTATTTGCCTTATGAAATTGACTAATGTGTTTGGTTGACATTATAGAATTCTAATCCTCCTGATTTCTTGTCTGGTGATACTGGTAAAAATCTCCATCGTAGTCCATATATTACTTTGTTAATAGATGGCCAAGATGGGTCATGATGTAAAACAACTCATTTGGTTGGAATTGTGGTGGTCATGCATGGAGGAAAATCTTCTTGTAGAAGCGGGAAGACGAGGCTTTGCATACAGAAGTGATGAGTTTGCTCGATGGTCTTATAAATCTTACTTGTGCACTTGTCAATGATTCTAGTAGATTTGTGTCTTCACCAATTCAATTTTTCTTGTCTTCACCAATTCAAGTCTAAGTAGGTTTTTGTCTCCACCGATCCAATTTTTCTTATTTTCACGATTCAATTTTAGTAGGTTTGTGTCTTGACCTTCAATTATAGTGAAACATGGTTTGAGGTTGTGATAATCTAGCCCCAATTATTTTTGCACATTCAATTCACTTTCCCATATGTAATTTTACTTTTATGCTTGATCCAAAATGTAAAAGAACCAATCGTACTCCCTTTGTCCCAAATTATTTACCATGATTTCCTTTTGTTTGAGAGAAAGGATAGATAGAGAGAGGCTGCAAACCAGGAGAATTTATAAATTAAACAAATACAAATCCTTGGTTTTAAGAGTTCTCCAAGTCCAAGAGCCTATATGGTACAAGAAGTTAAGGTAGTGCCTTGTATATTTTCAATGATTATAAAGAGTTACTACCTCATGCATTTCACAAAAAATTACTTGAACATTAATACTTCATCCGTTCCAAAATAAGTGAAACACTTGGCTCAAAAAGCTCTCACATAAATGAGAGAAGTGTTTCACTTATTTTGGAACGGAGGAAGTATATCTTATTATGCATATGGTAAAATTATTAAAAGTTGATATCTCAAAAATAAATATCGTGACGAATCAAACAAGATACCACATGACCATATTTTTCTTTACATATAAATCATAAATGATAGTCAAGGTGGTTAAATTAATAGTGCCAAATTACAACGCGTAACCATTTTCTTGAAACGAAGAGATAATTAGCCCTAATTATCCCCGATTTCCCCTTATGTTTACGCCTAATTAGATCTGATCAACCCTGCAACTGACCAGACCCGAAACTTATATTTTTAAGGTGAAGAAAACGCACTAAGCACTTGTTAATTTTTATTAAGCGGTAGTAAATATTATATATTTAGATTAAATAAGATAGTTGTTTAGAACCATTTTACTTTAAGGAGTTATATTGAATAAATTTTTATTCCAATTGTTCCTTAATATAGGTTTTTTTTACTTTCTTAATTGTATCTAAATTTCACGCAAAAGTATCTATTTTTTTTCAATTTGTAACTATTTCAAAATAATATAATGTTATACTTTTCGTTTAAGTTCGCTTTCAAAATATCTTCCTACTTTTACTTTACCCCTTATTTGATAAAGGTTTGTTCCCTTTTTACACTACCTTATCCAACTTGTTATATAAAAATAATTCTACACTCTATCACAAACACATTATCACTTATTTAAATAACAAAAATGGCTCAATTTCACACTCTATATCCTTTTAACCTTGGTGTATGTTGCTATAGTAAATTGGAAGATCTTTAGGAGATACATGGAGTAAGACGTAAAAGTTGTATCAAACAACAATATAAAAGAAGGTATATAGAATTGTCAGATCTTTTTTACAACTATATATTGTGGTTCTGCCAAAATGACAATTCTATTTGATAAATTATGGTATATATTTGTTAGATTTGATTTCTCTTGTAAATGCTGCATGATTTTTTGTTAATAAATTAATTTTAGTTTCAGAGAAAATGTTCACCTTTTTTTGAGGTGAGATAAAAAATGTTATTTTAACTCATATACATGTTTGGTACATGAATCATGGATGGTAATTGATTTCAACAAATTGTTGCATTTGAATGGAAGAATCACTATCATAGTTTTGGATTGGTCGACTTGTCATGAATATGTTGTGGTGAAGCAAGTGTTGTAACTAACACGCAAGGAGACAGTACACAGAGAAATAGTTAGAACGATCTTACTTGAATATGGAAAACCGAAAAAGATGAGAAGGATGTGACGTGGAGAGATCCACTGTCCTTAAAGGTGATTTCGCCGCAGCACGGGTGTAAACTTCCTCCCGACGACCACCCTCCAGGATTAACACAGCACCGCCCGTTTGTGTGCACTCACAAGCAGACGGATGGAGTGACTGAACTTAGCCCGAAATTTAGGAGAACATTTTGTGTATAGAGAATGATTGATTATTGTGTGTTTCTCTAACCAGAGAATGAGACTTTAAATAGGCTAGGGAAGCAAAGGAAAAACGACAATGAAATATTATGGGAGAAGAATAAGGAATAACAGCTGCGACAAAAACGACAAGATTTGATTTGCCGTTACAAACTGATTGCGAGAATCTCGCAAAAGAAATCTCGGAAAAACCAGTCCCAAAAAATAAAGCAGATCATAAAATGGGCCACAGACCCACAGTCCGTGCTCGCCACGAGCCCGACCCGGTCGGCGCGCGCGTGTGGTTTGGCATTCTTTTAGCTCATTGCTCCACAAAGCTTAAAGGAACATAATAGTATATAAACAAGGTAATAGCTTTGTATTCTTTCCATGTGGGACTTGGGTATTTCATGAACAAAAGAAAACAAACAAGTACTCCATGAATATGACTAACTTTTAGGCTTCAATTCCAACAGCGAGAACAAAACTTTCAAGACATAAAGTTAATTTCATCGTCAATGTCAGTTACCTTAGCTACAAAAAAGCTTTGGCACTATATAGATCATTTACCAATGTAGATTTGAAGTTTTAAATCAAACACTTGAGAGAAATAAAAAAAAGAGTTTGGATTGTGGTCAAAATGATTTTCCAATTCCTTTTAAATTTTCTATATAGTAAATTATAATATGAATAATTCATTAATATAACCCTCAGTTTCAAGAGAGTACATATATATAAATATATATAGTTACTTACAAAGAATATAATACAATCTTTTTTTTGAAATTTAAGTAATTGTGTAAGAATATAACCCATGCAATTAAATGGTGTAGTAGTGTTAATTACGGAGCTATAAAAGTTCGAAGATTTCTTTTTTTCTTTAATATAAGAGTACTGAAAGGTAGGACACACTTTTAATAGCATTAGCTTAATGAGTACTCCCGCTGTATTTTTTTTATCTTTCCTACTTCGACTGTGCCAAATTGTTAATGCACTTATTCAATCTTAAATATCTTTCATTATATATTAGTAAAAATTATGATGATTGAATATTAATAAAATACTCATTGAGATGAATCAAACAAGATTCCACATGACTATATTTTTTCTCATATATTGAGAGGAATTTAAAAGATTCTCTTTAATTGTGAATAGTGTCAAGATTTCAAGTGAGAAAGATAAAAAAATACAGAGGGAGTATTAATATATATCTATGTATTTAATTATCTTGTCTTTAAATAATTTTTTTCTACAAGAACCAACATGAGAGTGTAGAGTAGTAGATGGTTAGTGTTTTTGTATATATCTTAAATGAGAGCGGTCATGGGCTCGAGTCTTAAAACACACATTTTTATTCTTAACTAGTATTTTGGCCCAGGCGATGCCCCGACTCAGTTACAATTATCAAATATATTATTATTCATAAATTTCATAAATTGATTTTATTAGCTTTTCGTAATATTCTGTGTAGTGCGAAATTGGAAAATGGACATTATGACATGATAATTTGTTTTAAAAAGAAACTTTCAAGGAATTGGGGACAAAAATAACAATGTCAATAGAATTGAGGTAAGAGAATGTTATTACCTTAATAAAAGTCATGTTAGAGATCAAAAGGTTTGTTATGTCTTTATAGTTACATATAATTATAAGACTTTATTATGTTTTGTTTTGAAACATTAAGCATTAAAATTGTAGTAGATTAGTGGTTAAACTCTCACATTTCATTTCAAATGTCACGTGTTAGAGTGCCATGTGACACCGTTCCTTTGATAGGAACGCCTTTTAATATATTTGTATAAATTTGTACAATTAGGGTAGTAAATGAAGTCTTTATTTTTTTATATAGTTTATTTTTATCATCTCCTTACATGTGAGTCTGTGAGACAACTCACATTATAAAAATCTCAACATATTTGGTTGTGAGGGGTCCATTAATCATATTCTTAAATCTTAACCTTGAGTTTTCAACCTAATCTTAAGGCTCCGTTTGGTAGAGCGTAAAACATTTTCTTGGAAAACTGTTTTTCTCTATTTCCAATTTTACATTGTTTGGTTTGCAAAGGAGTGTAAAAGAAAACCATTTTCCCCGGAAGAAAATTGCTCTCTCTATGATGTAAAACCATTTTCCCTTCAAAATGAAGGGAAAATTGTTTTCCTTCTCTCTCTTGTACACTCCTCTCACTATCTCCTTACTTTCCCTTTAATTTTCCTCTCATTTCATCAAATTTTTTACATGGAACCAAACAACGGAAAACTAATTTTGGAATTGTGTTTTCCATTGTAAATTGTTTTCCATGAAAATCATTTTACGCTGAAAATGTTTTACGCCCAACCAAACGGAGCCTAAGTTAGGAGGTTTGATTTCAGAAACCTTTCTTTAAATTTTTGAAGAAAGATTTTTAAACCAGTTGACAATATGAAGAATTACTCTTCTAATTGATACTGTTTTTCCCCCCCTGAATCTCATAAAATTGTGAAGTTGCGATTGTTATAAAACATGAAAAGGATATTCATATTTCCCATAACAAACAAAAAGGAGTAAGAGTGTTGCCAAAAAAACAAAAAGTAATGAAACCCCACAGATGAAACTCCTAGAAACATCATTATTCATAGTCCATAGATGAGTACTTTGGTCATATTTACACATTGAAGGATGGGTCAACCGTCAATGTTTGCATACTTCCATCTTAAGAAATACAGTAAATATTGCCACAGCATTCGGTTAGCTCAATCGTTTGTTTTTCGGTTTCGGTTTTTGAAAACCAAAAAAAACAGAAACCGAAAAGTAGTTTTCACTTTTTGGTTGCCAGTTTAAATCATCATCGTCCCAATAAATTTGACTAATTTTTTATTCATTATAGGTTATATATCACATGACTTTGAAAATCAAAAAACCAAAAAACAGAAAACCACAGTAATGTCGAACGGGCCCTAAGCTATAATCTCTTTGGAGGCTTGAATTCGAGACGTTGTGTGGGCTATTTCAACTATGAACCCACCAGTACCACCCCCAATTTCTGTTGGTTTGTAGCTTAATTTATATGCGCTTGGACTAGAGTTCCAAGATAGTGGTATACTTCGTTGTTATGTCAATGTACCTACCAAATGAATATTTTTTTGTTTCAGTGATAAATATAAATTATTCATGAATTTTTTCCATGAATAATGTCAAAGGGAGTATTAATTCCTCCTATGCGCTGAATTTGAAATTAATTCCATCAATACCGTCCACGTAGGACAGCAAGCCAGAATTTTGGTTTTTTAATAAAACCGCTACTCGAAGTAGCGGTTAATACCAATAATGTTACACCGAAGTTGACCGCTACTTCAAATAGCGGTTATATTGCGTCCCTAAGACAAGCTATAAGGCATACATATAAACCGCTACTCAGAGTAGCGGATCATTACAAAACAAAACCAACGCAAGGGAAACAAAGGCAAAGCGTGCCACGAAGCACTGTGCGTCCCGCGAACAAGGCTTGCACGGGACACACAATGCTTCGTGGCACGCTTTGCCTTTGTTTCCTTTGCGTTGGCGATTTACGGTATAAATCGCTACACCAAGTAGCGGTTTTACCTCGTAAATAACTACGACTTAACTTAAAGTTAACCGCTACTGTGAGTAACGGTTTGCTTTGCCGAAAATGAAAAAAAAAATTCTCGCGTGCTGTTTAACGTGGACGGTATCCATGGAATTAATTTCAAGTTCAGCGCATAGGAGGAATTAATACTCCCTTTGACATTATTCATGGAAAAAATTCATTATTCATTCATATATATATTTTTTAGGTTAAATGAACAAGGTTTTATTGTGCTCTTTATCGTATCATCTGTCATTGCAAAGTAGTATTCCATTTCCAGCTAATCCGTTTAATTTTCTTTCCTATTAAAAGAAAAAGTACTATATACTAAACTTAGTGCAATTGTTAAGATTTTGACCTTGTAGTTCTTGAAATACACATTCGACTCCTCTCCTACCAACTACGATAGCAAATGAATAATGGAACCTCGAATGCAGGTTCTGGTTCGAATCTTGTCCCTGCCTAATAACTCTTTTTTTTTCTTTGAAACCACTCCTTTTCGCACTTTGCCATGGACTGAGACAAAGGAAAAAAAAGTTACGAAATAGTCTTAGATCCTTTAAAATTATGTTATCCTTTTCTCGCACCAAAGGTTCCAAGAGGGTATTATGATTTATTCAGTAACGCGAGAATTAATAAGGCAATTAAAGCCTTATTCTTTTGGGCACATTTTCAGCTCAGTTCAGTTTAACTCGTTTCAGTTCAGTTCAGTTGGGTTCAAGTACTTGCCTCTCACAATTTTACTTCAATTCAGTTCATCTCGTTTCAGTTCAATTTAACCAAAAGAACATGGTCTAAATATAATATATTGACGCCACCAAGCCTTGAAACCTTGATGGTTATCTCTATTCTATATATAAGGAAACACTTTAGAACTTTGTTGTTCCCCTTAAATGCCAATAACCCCTATATATTAATATATAAATTGTTAAAAAAAGAATGTCATTGCTCTAGTAATGAAATAAATTTGTTGAGCTATTTAATTTACCAATTATATTCCCTATACGTCAAAGCACATAAAACTAGTCTTGTATGTAAAAAACTTATTTCCCCTAAAAAAAAAAAAAACTTATATGGACTTGGTCCACACTAAATTAGTGTTGACCTAATACTAAAATTCATGTGATTTATGAAAAAAAAGGTCACTATATAAAAAAAATACATATAAAAGATGAGTAGATATAGATTGTGAAATTTGATTATGTGAAAAAAAAATGTTACTATGTCACAAAATTAAAATTTCATCATGATAAACTAATGTGAGAAATATGACTATATTAAAAAAACAGTCACTATGGTAGATATTAACTATATTGTATAACTTAAGATTTTAAAATGTTACTATATGGAAAAAAAAAGGTTCACTATGTTAAATAAGTGTTTTTGGTCCACACTAATATTATTGTAGACCAGGTCCATACAAGACTAACTCGTCTGGTATAGTATCGCTATCAAACCTACTAATTACTAAATAGAGTCGAGTCGAGTCGACATCGTCAATTTTGTCACAAAACAAATGTGACCGTAAACTCTGGAATCTGGATTATAATATACTCTATTATATACTAATGGAAGTTCTCTGGTTATCGAAAAAAGAAAAGCCGTTAAAATTTCCTCTGTCCATCACCTCAAATTCTCTCTTTCTCTCTCCTCTACTTCACTTCTTTCCAACCTCACCCAAAATCAGCAAACAACAACACTGATTTTTCACACCTAAAAAAAACCCTAGATTTTCTCAATTCTAGGGCAAAATCATGAACAATTTCATCCCTCAAGCAACTACATCATCGGCGACGTCGCGAACTTCGCCGGGAACTTCCGCCGGAGGATCACCGGCGAGCGCGTTATCCTTCATATCGAAAGGTTGGAGAGAAGTTAGAGATTCTGCCGACGCTGATCTCCGATTGATGAGAGATAGAGCGAATTCCTTCAAGAATTTAGCGTCTTCATTTGATAGAGAGTTGGAGAATTTCATCAATTCAGCTTCTTCGTTTTCTGTACCTCCGATAAAGTCATTATCGGCGAATTCTCCGGCGGAAATCGACTTCGTGAAGCGGTTGCAGCCGAAGTTGTCGGAGTTTCGGAGGGCGTATTCGTCGCCGGATTTCAGTCGGAAGGTTCTAGAGAAGTGGAGTCGTCCAACGAGGCCGAGTATTCGTATCGATTTATCGGCGATTAGGAATGCGATTGTGGATGAGGTTGATGTTGAGAGAGGGGAAAGAGTGAGGGTTGGGAAAAGTGGAAGGAGTAATGTTAGGTTTAGGGATTTTAGGTGGGATTGGAAAACAGAAGAAGGGGAAGGTGAGACAGATGGAGAAGAAGGGTTTAAGGATTGGGAACCAATTAAAGCTTTAAAGACTAAATTGAAAGATTTTGAAGTGAAGAAATCTCCTGATGAGATTTTTGGCGCGTGGAAAAATAGTGAGCTTGTGGAGAAACTCAAGTCTAGCTTGGTAACTAAGTCTCTTCTTTTTTAAGTATTCCATGATTTCTTAGCGTTTCTTGTTATTATTATTGGATTATGTATTATGTTCATATGTTGATGTATTGCTTAAGACGTTGATTTGCTCGAATTCGTGTTCGAATGTGTATGGCTGGGGTTTGTGGCTGTATGTATGAATGCTGTGGAGATATCTGAATAGAATATTGAAGTAGTAAGTTTTTGTGCAATATGATATAGGAAGTGTTAGTTCAGGCAAGCTTCTTCTACTACAGTTTTAGGAATTCGTGGTTTCAGTCCTTGTGTTTTTGTTTCAACCCAGAGGGTCTTCATTCTTTCTTCTTAGCTCGAAAAGTTCTTTCTTTTCGAGCTTAAGTATTGATTGTCATACAGAGGAAAGTCAAGAAGAAAAGTAGGTCATGCTTTGGGCGTTGTAGAGGTGGCTTGATTGGGTGATTGTCATGTGGAAAAATGAATTTCAACTTTTGGCTTAGGGGTTATAGCCTTATAGGTATAGAAAAGGAACCAGGAAGAACTAGACTGCGTTACTAGATTTATACGTGTAAGGCTATAACAGTAAATTTAGAAAATGGACCACTAATTTGGGAAGAATTATAAGTGAAACTTCGTCTCGTATTTTTGATGGAGGTAGTCTGACCCCTATTAGACTGAGGATTTAGGATTTGAGAGGAGGGATGATAAATCTATAACAGATTTAGAGCAGCCTGGCCTCTAAGCTCTCATAACAATAGTTAAGTTGCTTCTTCAGTGTAGCAACTTATCAAAGTAATATTGCTACTGCGAGTAATTCACGTGAGAGGTTAGAGGGGAGGTTGCCCTCTACCTGTTATAGATTTATCATTTCTCTTCATAGAGTATTAGGATTGGCTGTGCTGCTATTTTTTAATGAGCGAGGCCTGACAGTAGGTTTATCCTTGTGGATTATGATTTTTTAACTCTTGGTATTTTCAGCATGTCACAACTCTGTAGTTGGGTCAACCAAGTTCCTAGTATTTTGAATTGATGGGCACTCTGCCTCCCTATGCCTGCTTATATAGCTATAAGTCCCCACTCTGCATTACCATTAATATAACTAGTGAAGTATTTGTGATAGGGGATGCTTCATGTGATCATAAAAAAGTGTCAACTATGGAAAGCAAAAGGACAGATCAATTTGCATGATATTTTTTAGTGTCGTCATTAAGAAGCTTGTCTTGAATTTTCATTACAGATGATCATCTATTGTCTGATAGATTATGTATTTTCCAATGTTTATTTTGCAGAAAGCATTTCGGTGGGAGTCCCAGGATACAAAGGTTGGTATCTATATATTGTTTTTCCCCCCTTTTATTCCCTTTCTTCTCCTTCTTTTTTTCTCTTTCATATCAAATATATTTATTCATTTGTGTCTAACAACTTGATATTTAGATATAAATAATGTTTCGAGGTCATATAGAATTTAATCATATATTTCAACTTCTTATTCATTAGGAAGAGGAAATGTTAAGTGGACAAAGGATCTATATGTGATCTTCATGATTCCCTATCGGTTTTATTTTAACTCTTGCACTATCAATTCTCAGATGGATGTTTTTTTCTGAATTATATCTGTCAGCCAACTCACTTTTTTTTTTGTTTGGAAAATAAATACTTCAGAGATTAACGTAAATGATTACAAGCAGCAGTTGGAGTCTCTTGTTTTTTCAACCAATTCTAAGTATTATTGTAAATGTAAGCCTCTCCTAGTAAAAGCTTGTAGAATATTATTAAATATATCTCAGGAAACTCTAATTTTTGGGAATAGGAGTGTTGTGTCAGTACTTAATTACTTATACAGGTTTATGTGTAATGGGTGTTTGACCTGTGCATTAATAAGTATATGTTTCTTCATAAGCTCAAGGAAGCAAGGGAGATGTTTGCAGGAATAGTAACAATTTGATTGTACCCTCTGTATTTTTTTTACTAGTGAAGTGGTGATAGATGAACCTGATACTAAGCTGCTACTTGCTAGTGCTCAGATTAATGCAAGATTTAGTGCTGGCAAATGAAATTTCTCTCTACTCTCTTAAGTTAATCCTATGTCTTGCCTCTTCACAATTAGACTCATAGATTCACATTTGTTGCATGTTTGTTTCAGGAAGTACCACCATTAGATGTACCTGAACTCCTGGCGTATTTTGTGAGGCAATCTGAACCCTTTTTGGATCAACTTGGTGTTAGAAAAGGTATATACCGTTTCTTAATGCTCTTATGAATTTCTGAACGTATAGACCTCAGGCACATCTAAAAATTAATGTCTTGTGTGCCTGATGGGGAGCATTATGTTTGCTTTGATATTTTCTGCAAATCTGACTATTTAGGTATCTTTTAGTTTCTGAATAGTAATTCAAAAGATAGCTGCTAATTCACTTGCTCTTGATAATGTTGTTTGGTGTGTTACAAAGATTTTTGTGCCAAAGAAAAATATAGCAAATAAAAAATAATGGAGGGAGTATGTCAGATATACAACTATACAAGGTTACATTGAAACTTGGGGTTGATGGAAGCGACCTCATCATTTTGTTGCTTTCTATGCATTCCAGTTGCGAGCCTTATTAGAATTAATAATTATTATGTTGGGGAAACCTTGGATCAAAATGTTGATACTTGCTCTTAATTCTTGCTTGCAGATCTATGTGACAAGATAGTTGATAATTTGTGTAGTAAACGTAAGAACCAGCTTCTCCTGCATTCTGTGTCTGGTGGGGAAACTTCTGTGATCGAGGGTGACAATATCAATGATGAACTAGATTTAAGGATAGCCAGTGTCCTTCAGAGTACTGGACATCACTATGATGGTGGCTTTTGGTCAGACCTTGTGAAGCATAGCCCATCAGACAGGAAAAGACATGTTGCCATTGTCACCACTGCTAGCCTTCCTTGGATGACGGGAACTGCAGTAAATCCATTGTTTCGTGCAGCATATTTAGCTAAATCAGCAAAGCAGACAGTAACTCTTCTGGTTCCGTGGCTTTGCAAGGGTGACCAAGAACTAGTTTATCCGAACAAGCTCACGTTCAATTCGCCAGAAGAACAGGAGGTTTATATACGAAACTGGCTGGAGGAAAGGGTTGGTTTCAAGGCTGATTTCAAAATATCTTTTTACCCTGGAAAGGTATGATTTATGTCAATGCTAAATAGTGAATTCCTTCAGTAGTATTCTACTCTATGCTTTGACATGCTGGTATATATTTGCAGTTCTCAAAGGAGAGGCGAAGCATACTTCCAACTGGTGATACTTCTCAATTCATCTCTTCAAAGGAAGCTGACATTGCTATCCTTGAAGAACCAGAGCATTTGAACTGGTATCATCATGGTAAACGGTGGACTGATAAATTCAATCATGTTGTTGGTGTCGTACACACTAATTATCTGGAATATATAAAGAGAGAGAAGAATGGGGCTATACAGGCTTTCTTTGTGAAGCATATTAATAATATTGTGGCTAGAGCGCATTGTCACAAGGTAAATTAAGCTTCTTGTTACTAATTTATAAAGGGTCTGATCTACGATTTGAGCTTTGTGTACCCAATCAGACGTATATATGCTAGATCAGCTGTTATATTCCTATAATGTATTATTTTTCTGTTTCATTGGGAGAATAAATGTTGGTTACTGTACCCCAGGTTCTTCGGCTTTCAGCTGCCACTCAGGATCTGCCCAAGTCTATCATATGTAATGTACATGGTGTTAATCCAAAATTCCTAGAAATTGGAGATAAGCTGGCCTCTGAAAGGGCTGCTGGTCAGGAAGCCTTTTCCAAAGGCGCATATTTCTTGGGCAAGATGGTCTGGGCAAAGGGGTATCGAGAACTGATAGATCTGATGTCAAAGCACAAGAGTGAACTCAGCTGCCTTAAACTGGATGTCTTTGGTAATGGGGAGGATTCACATGATGTCCAGAGTACAGCCAAAAAATTGAATCTCAACCTTAATTTCCAAAAGGGAAGGGACCATGCTGATGATTCTCTCCATGGGTATGAACCTCTTGTTTATCTATTTTCTTTTCCTCCTACAAAATTAGGAGTACCTCTGTGTTTCATTGCTAGTATAGATTAAGCCTGGCTTTCCAACCATGACTTGAATTTTGTTGCTTGCAGATACAAAGTTTTCATAAACCCTAGTATCAGCGACGTGCTTTGTACAGCCACTGCTGAAGCACTCGCAATGGGGAAGTTTGTAGTTTGCGCAGACCATCCATCAAATGAGTTCTTCAGGTCATTCCCTAATTGTTTGACATACAAGACCTCCGAGGACTTTGTTACCAAAGTGAAGGAAGCCTTAGCCAAGGAACCTGAGCCACTTACCCCCGAGCAAAGATACAGACTTTCATGGGAAGCAGCCACTGAGAGGTTTATGGAATATTCTGATCTTGAAAATATCCTGAAAATGGATGAAAACAATCTCAAATCCAACAAAAATACCGTGACAAAATCAGTTTCAATGCCCAATTTGTCTAGTATGGTTGATGGAGGGTTGGCATTGGCTCACTACTGTTTCACTGGGAGCGAGCTGTTAAGGCTTGCAACTGGAGCGATACCAGGCTCACGGAATTATGATAAACAGCATAGCAAGGACCTGAGTCTGTTGCCTCCACAGGTAGAGGATCCTATTTATCATTGGTGAAGATTTTCTTTAGGAAGCAGTACTAATATCTTGTGCATACTTGTATAGTAGGTTATTTTTATTATAGTTCATAGAGCTCCTCCTATGGCTTGTGGGTGGTGTGCTATATTTACGGGTAACCATCCATGAAATGTCTGCTTTAGTTTTGCTATGTAGTATAGGAATCTGATGAGTGTAGATGTATTTTTCTTTACTGTGCTGTAAGAATTTTGGTTGTGATAATATGATCAAAGTTCCGAGCTGTAGCCTTTAGTTTACGATTTTCATTGCTTTATTATTGTGTTGATTGTAGTCCTCGTACATCTTAGTTTAGCGGTAGTAATTAACATAGAGAGATTAAAGTCCGGTCTTCCGTATTATGTTGAGAGTCTTGAGACTAATACCAGAATAGGTTTGAAGTTATTATATTGATCAGACAAACACTAAGCAACCCAGATTTTTCAAATTGTGTATTGTATTTGCCCATTAATTTGTTTATCATCTTTTTCTCTGTATTGCTCTGCTTTAGGCTTACAAAACTGTATATTTTTTGGAGAACGATTGATCGTAGGTGTTGGGTACCACCTCTATACAACTTTACCAACCAAGTTAGCTGGCACATACTAGCGCTCTTGAACTTTTTAATTGGATTATAAGCCCTTCTAGACGTTTTTGATCGACAACTATCGACTTAACATGAATCCGAAACTACCTAAACGTGTATCCAAAATATCAAATAATTGCTCATGAAATTGGAGTATAATCCGAACCTCTCGAGTATTTTTTATCGCTTGACAGTTAATTGGGCCACGAAGAGTGGTGATCCCAATAGTTTTGTGCTGCGACCTGTGAATAATCATACGATTACACTAACCTGAAAGTGATGCTGACCCAAATGCAATGTAACAGCTGGGAGAAGAAGTTTAAGTGTGTCCGGACTCAAGAGTCCGATGAGTCCGCCTTCTTCTACCAAAGAAAAAAATTTAGTAAAAAGAAAGAAGAGTAGAGGCTGAAATTAGAATACACAAACTTGATGCTATAAATTTCTAATCTTTTAACTGCATAATTTCTGTTGAAGATTTTGTTTTCATTCAACTAAACTTGTCGAAGAATAAAGTACCAAACTACGCCAATCAAATGCCACAACTAATGGAACCACGCTTTAAGTATTTACAACCATATTAGAAAGACCTTTAGTTGTCACAAAGGGAATAGTAATAATCTGTTCAAAGATTACTTCACATGTCCAGTAGCCTTCTTGTATGTGTACTTCATAGAAATCCACAGATAAGCAAAGAAGTTGAGAACACTAAGGATCGCCAAAACCCAGTAGAAATAGTCAAGGTGACCTCGGTTAAGATTGTCCGGTATCCACCCTAACTTCCCCTGCCTCGTTGTCACATCCATCACGATTGTAACGAGCAAAGAACTCAGGTAATTACCCAAAGCATTGGTTGTAAGAGAGAGAGCAGAACACAAACTTCTCATTGCATCAGGTGCCTGATCATAGAAGAACTCCAACTGACCTATAAATGTGAAAACTTCAGCACAACCGATAAGGAAATACTGCGGGATTAGCCAGAAGATTGAGATAGGGAGCGTTTCCATATCGTAGTAATTGTGTTTCCTCACCATGTTAAGCCTAACAACCTCCAATATCCCAGCAATAACCATAGAAAAGACGGAAATCACTAGGCCAATTCCCATTCTTTGAAGCTGAGTGAAACCGCGTTCGTTGCCAGTGAACTTTCGAGCAAATGGGACGATGAGCTTGTCATAGATCGGGACCCAAAAGAGAACACTCAGGGTGTCGAATAACGAGAGAGAAGCTGATGGGATCTTGAAGTGTGGGCCTATGTCTTGGTCCATGGTATTGCCTTGTAATACAAACATGGTGCTCATTTGACTATATACTGCAGAGAAAACAATCCCTGTGGCCCAAATTGGAAGTATTCTGATGATGGCTTTCAGTTCTTCAACTTGGGTAACAGTGCAGAGTCTCCATGAGTTTGGAGTGCCCTTGATGTCATCACTTCCAGTTGGTAATGCAGCTTTGTCAAAACACCTGAAATCGAAAATTTTCCACATAAGAAGCTGCACAAAACATCATGAAAAAGACCAAATGGGAACCAGAGGGAGGGAGAGCGTTTAAGTAAATTCCACTCGCTTGAGCCCCACCCCATTTTCCTTTCTCTTGTTTGCTAATAAATGGTTTTCAGTTTAGCCATACTCAAGACATCGTAGCATCAGATGTAAAGAAAAATGGCGATAAACATACCTTAGTTTATCTGTATGCTCAAGCTTGCGGCTTCCTACAATATTGGATTCATCATCAGGTGTCTCGTACAGAATGGTTTTATCAGCAGGAACTTTCACATTGATTTTTCTGAAGGTAGCAATCAGAACTTGAGCAATTCTAGTAAGAGGACTTCCTCCAGGCTTCTGAAGTCGGTAAAGGACAGAACCCGAGAAAAAAGACACAACTGCAATGGCCATAGCAACAGCTGGGACACCAAAGCCCCATCCCCAACCAACATTAGTTTGGACCCAAACCAAAACTGAGGAAGCAATTAGAGCACCCACGTTGATTGAGAAGTAGAACCAGTTAAAGAAGGAACTTTTCTTTTCCCTTTCTTTTTCATCAGTTTCATCAAACTGATCTGCGCCAAAAGATGAGACACATGGCTTGATTCCACCCGTTCCAAGGGCTATCAAATATAGAGCCACAAATGCAACCGCCACTGAATTCTTCAGTGCATTCACAGAAGCAGACACTGTCAAGAGAGTCATTCCCTACATCATACAAGGTGTGTTTTAGAGTGGATCAAGTTGAAGGGTGCCTAACATTATAACAGAGCTTCAAAATCTAGCATCATGCGCATGCTAAGCGATACTGAATTTACAGTTTCCAGTAGAAGGCCAGAAAATTAACAGAAGAAACTTGAAGTGAAACAGACTTTTTTTGAGAAGACATAAAAAATGTTGTGTACAAATAGAAGTGTTCATGTTACACACATGACCCTTTCAGCTAAAATGTCATTTCTGGCTCATTTGATAGTCGGTAATAAATGAAGCTAAAAGTAATAAATTTATACGTAATTTTGTATAGAAAATCTCACCCCAATTCATCCCGAACATGTGTTTTTCTTCAGAAAAATAAATTACCAAATAATACTGCGTCTAAAGCAGTAATGGTAATTCATGAAGAAAATGAGGTGCTTGTAGATGGGCAAGCATTAACATCGACACTAGGATGATACTTTCTTCTCGAATTCATTACAATTATCACAATCATTACCACCTACTAAATGAAACATCAGGGCTATTGCACATAAGACATCAAGCAGTCACATATAACTAGAGAAGAGATCGGAAAAGTGAAGCAAACTTACAATAACATAAATGATCGAAAAAATGGCAATAACCCGATATCTACCCAAGTATGCATCAGCTAAAAAGGCTCCAAGAAGAGGCATGATATAGCATGTCCCTGACCAGTTATTGACATTCTTTGCAGCAGTAGCATTCCCTTGATGCATACGTTCGATGAAATAATTCACAAGATTGGTACTCATTCCATAGTAAGCCAGCCTTTCACAACATTCATTCCCTGACAAAATTACAACACAGTTTCATAATTGTCTTCAGAATAGAGAAAACAAGAGTCATTTTAGATCAATGTGAAAGCCATACCAAGGATAAAATAGCAAGCTTTCCAATTCCCAGTTTTCTTCTTGTCAGCTGGTTGTCCATGAATGTTAACAGTGCCATCCTGCACTAAAGAATCATCTCCTGCCTCAATCATCTTAGCCACCTATCACAGATACAAGAGCTCCCTGATCTCCTTTGTCTACTACTGGATGACTGCCTTCACTTATTTAAGGTAAGCAAACTTATTATCTTATCATAAGTCAGTCTTCAACTAGTCAACTCAGAAATTTCCACAAATCAAGAATAATTCAATACTATGTAACAATAAGTTGGTCCAATATTTAATATTCTTCATGAAGATAGCCTTGGGAACAATGAGAACTCAGGATATTACCAGAAAAATAGTGAATTGTGTGCCATATAAGGTCCACACACACATAATTTGTGGAAAGATGATACAATAATTGAATGGGTCACATCATTAATAATAGTTATACTCTTATCTTATTTCACAACCAGGAATATGAGTCCACTTAAATCCAATTTAGCTCCAAAGATCTGGCTTATATGATTACTAAGAAGATAAACACCTTAAGCTTGACATAAAAGCACAAATACTATTGTTTATGGAACACATGGCCCATTATAAGTCTAAACAATCAATCAACTGGGAATCTACTAATACTTTAATAATAGACCTGGTTATTGGGCAAGGTAAATTTCATGGTTAAAGGGTTAGGGTCAAATCTACAAGCTTTTTATTGGACGAGGCTTTATTGGACAAGGTTATTATTGGACGAGGGCATTATAAAGCCAACAAAGAAACCCAATAATTTTGAAAAATAAAATAGGTTTTGCAAAAACAATTACATATTCTGATTCACATTCATTTATACTCACTATTGCCTCTTTGTTCCATGTTTTTCTTGCTCGTTCTCGACCCGCTATCGGCCCGCTACCCATTTGGCCCGACCCGCTACCGACCCTTTATGAGGCGACCCTCTTATGACCCGACCCGCTTCTGACCCGCACTGACCCTGACCCGCCCCGCCCAATAACCAAGTCTACTTAATAACAGTGAGTAGCTGAGAACCTCCCTAACTTCTAGTGAAAATCGAAAAATTATATCATATACCCGAGAGCATGGTGCACTTGCGCTGAAGCTATATAAACAAGCTTAGCGTGTGTGCACGTGCTAGTGAGTCAAAAAAGATTATAAAGATATTAATGGTCAAAGTTGTGTACTGCTAAACTTAAAAATCAAAACGTTGCCATCGAAAAAATGATGGTTGTATAATTCTATTTTATATTTGAGTTTACACCTAACTTAAGATTAATTATAATTTATAACGTCCAATCTCTCCAAACAAACAAAGTGATATCAGCAATTCAATTAAAGCGTAAAAAACAAGTAATAAAGATATGGATTTGCACATCATTACGTTACCACTAAGCTAAACGCATCTATGATTACAAAGTTGACAAATTTCAACCTCAAACATAAAATTTAGTATTATAACAACTCATAACACAGAAACTGAAATTGCACGCCCACTAAAGCATGATACTTTGCCATGATTATAAAATTAACATAAACCACTTTCTCCACTTAAATAAGTACTAATAATTTTGAACCTAAATTTGGGTACTACTAAAAAATCATCCAAACATGGAAAATTAAACCAGAAATCGATTTTATTACGATTCATAATTAACAATTTGGGATGATTTGACTGTTCAAATTAAAACAACAAAAAAAATCTAAAATTAAATTATTCATGTTTCTGCTATTTATAAAATTTCCCAAGAAAAAAAGGTGGGTTTTTTTAATCTGTCACAAAAAAACCCATGACGTGCAATTTTATCAATTACTACTACATATAAACATATAAAAATCATTGCAAAAATACGAAAATCAAAATCATAATAATACCTCAAAAAAAATAGGAGACTGCAGGGGTTGAATTGAGAAGATTACCTTAATTCAGCCTAGTGCGAGAATATTCAAATAGTAGCAGAGTCTTTAGTGGGAACGGAAATTTGGAGAGAGAAAAGTGTGTTTCTGTTTTTCTACTTTGTCAGTTGTCACTGTACCTACCGCATTATTTTCAGGGGGATATATATTAATGGCCCAGATTCCGAATTCCTTCTCCGTTTCTAAATAAGTGTTGCGGACTAAGATTACAAAGTCCTTCTCCGTTTCTAAATAAGTGTTGCGCTGAGTATTGACACTATTTATAAAACTATTCTTTCGTTTCCGAAAAATCTCCAATTTCCTCCTACAAAAAGATTCCGAATGGGAACAATAAAAGGTAACGGAGGGAGTACCAAATATGTGTTCTTTCTTATTTATATTTGTATGAGTCCGAGAAACTTGGTAAAATTCAATTTTACCAGCACAACTACAAGTAAGGAAACAAATATGCATTACTAATATATAGCTGTAATTTCCTCCTAAAAAAGAGATAGAATATGGTTGTAATTACTAGTATGAAACAGAATATGTAGCTATGATTGGTTGGTGAGTAGATTTGTGTTTAAGGTTATAAAGAGTTGTTCACACATAGGATGACTAGCTTAATTAAGTTGTTATGTCGCGAAGAAAAGTGGATTTGGACTTTGGATAACAATATTTATATAAAAACATTAGAATTAAATGGAGAGGCTAAGCCCGGCCCACTAATAATAGTTGGTGGACATGAATAATATAAAATGTATTAATGAGTTAGCTAGCTTGGCATGTATATATTTTTTCATGAAAATTTAATCAATTAGAATTTTATTAGAAACCATTAGTACTAGGTTTGAAACCCGTGCGTTGCACGGGTTGTTGTTTATTTTATTTTATTGTATATTTTTTGTTAATATTATTGTTGATTTTGTGTTGTTGTAAAATGAGATTTTTCAAGATCATTAGTATTTATATACTTCCTCCGTTCTTTTCTATTACAACAATTACCACTTTAGATAGTTTCATCTTTTGGGTCCATTCCACTTTTGGTAAAAAAAGAAACTACAGTTGACAATATTACCTTTACTTTAATTTATGTTAATAAAACCATCATTAATTACCCGAATTGCCTTATAAAGTTGCGTTTACTTTAATAAGGATTTATTTGTCCCATATTCTAGTTAACTAAAGAGGTACCTCTATGCTAAACTACCCATTTTTTATTTTCTTAAAAACAACGTCCAAACCAATTGTTGAAGTAGAAAAAAAACGGAGAAATTATTTGTCATTATACTATAATTTCTAGATTTGTTATTTTGATATATAAATTTTATAATTTGTAATATTCAATTGAATATTGTAGCTAAGTCTATTATTAAATGGTATCCCAATAACAGGTATGACTAACAATAGCTAATACAGTTTTAACATGAATAATACGCGAATGATACTTTAAGAAAGTAGAGGGTAATAATTTAATAGATGCGGAGACGGAAAGAATACTTTCTTAAAAATTGATAAGAATGACATGGCATGCTTAGGTGGAGCTCTTTATAATATTCTAAGGCTGTTTTATTTAAATCAAACTCTAATTTTTACATAATCCAAAACTCTAATTATATATATGTAACTTTATCGCTATAGATTTTAGTCAATAAATTTTGTTGCAATACTATATTGTTTTAGTTTGGTTGAGTAAGGTTGAGGTTTTGAAAGATAATATGTTTAATCCTGTAAATTAGACCTATAATCAAATGTTATAATAACATATAATACACTATACTTAATACTTATATCCATTATTATATTTATCTAAAAAAAAGACTAAATAATGTCCTACAATGCATCTAATTTAATATATTTTCATGAGTTGTAAAACTATATTGTAAATAGATCCTATTTTGAAGCATATTTCAAGCATTCTCCAATGGTAAAAAAATTATAATGTTTTAAATTAGGTAGCAAAAGTTAAATTCAATTTACATAATATAATAATTTAGGTTGTTTATTCAAAACGCAACTCTAATTTTCCCCTATCCAAAACTCTTTTATGTATTTAAATATATGTAGAATTCTATTTTTTTCAAATATTTAAAAAAAATAACTAAATGACATGACAATCTTAAGTGGCGCTCTCTATTTCATAAATTGTATAACTATATTGTAAATGGATCTTATTTCAAAGCATATTCCGAGCACTTTTTAATGGTATAAAAATTATAATATTCTAAATTAGGTAGCAAAATTTATACACAATTTACATAATATAATAATTTAGGTTGTTCATTCAAAACGAAACTCTAATTTCTGCTTATCCAAGACTCCATGTATTTAAATCTATGTAGAACTCTATTTTTAGAAAAAAATAAAAATAAAAATTGATGACATGACAATCCTACATGGTGCTCTATATTTCATAAGTTGTACAACTATATTGTAAATGAATCTTATTTCGAAGCATATTTCGAATGCTCTCCAATGGTACAAAAATTATAATATTCCGAATTGTGTAGCAAAAGTTATACACAATTTTCATAATATAATAATTTAGGTTGTTGATTCAAATCCAAACTCTAATTTTCGCTTATCCAAATCTCTTTATATGTATTTAAATCATCTAGAACTCTATTTTTGTAAAAAATATAAATATAAATTGATGACGTGGCAATTCTACGTGCGCGCTCTATGAGCTCGAAATACATTTAAAAAAAACTAATGACATGGCAATCTTAAGTGGCGCTCTCTATTTCATAAATTGTAGAACTATATTGTAAATGGATCTTATTTCAAAGCATATTTCGAGTACTATTTAATGGTATAAAAATTATAATATTCTGAATTAGGTAGCAAAAGTTATACACAATTTACATAATATAATAATTTAGGTTGTTCATTCAAAACGAAACTCTAATATTTGCTTATCTAAGACTCCTTATATGTATTTAAATCTATGTGGAACTCTATTTTTAGAAAAAAATAAAAAGAAAAATTGATGACATGACAATCCTACATGGCGCTCTATATTTCATAAGTTGTACAACTATATTGTAAATGGATCTTATTTCGAAGCATATTTCGAATGCTCTCCAATGATACAAAAATTATAGTATTCCGAATTATGTAGCAAGAGTTATACACAGTTTTCATGATATAATAATTTAGGTTGTTGATTCAAATTCAAACTCTAATTTTCGCTTATCCAAATCTCTTTATATGTATTTAAATCATCTAGAACTCTATTTTTGTCAAAAAAAAAAATATAAATTGATGACGTGGCAATCCTACGTGACGCGCTCTATTAGCTCGAAATCTTGAGGAGCTCCCTAAGCTCCCGAAAAGTTCCTCCTTTATATATATATATTGATATTGATTAGTTTGAAATCATTAGGTTTTTCACTTTATAATTTTTTTTAAAAGCTACTTTTTATCACCAAAAAGGTTCCGAAGGGGTATAAATGCCATTAAAGTTGACTATACATGTTCAGATCACTTTTTTCCCCAGGTTGTGGAGAGGTACTAAGGTCAAGTCTTAGGCACTCCTAGCAGTTATTCACAGCCGATGTTGGTGCATAGGTGCTTGGTTATGGCTGGTGGTAGTTCCAATGTGTGTTTGTGGTGGTGGTGATTTGGGTGGTGCTTGTGGTTGGTGGTGGTATAATAGGGTGATGACTGATGAGTGAGAGGATGGAGGAGAGTGGAGAGCGCGAGTAGATTAGAGTGTGCATTGGGAGGGGTCATATAAGGGCATTAAGGGCACTTCAACCTGTGTTTAGGGCGAAGTGATAAAATACAGCAACAATTATCAATTCATAACTGTTACTCACTCGCAACTATCAAATATAATCCTAACAAGACCTTCTAACTATATAGTCAGACAAATAAGGTCAAAGCATAGAGAAATAGCTTCACTAATAAACTAAATTAAGATAGTAAACTAACAAGAATAATCAGTTTTTTTTTTTTTTGATCCATATGAGCCACGGCGATGCAATTACAAAAAGGGGGAGGGGATTCGAACCCGGCGACCTATCGTTCACAACACCTCAATCTTAACCACTAGGCCAAGACATCCTTGGTAACAAGAATAATCAGTGGTAGAATGCTAAGTAAACTAATGCAATAAATTAATCAAACAATCAGGGTTGTTCCTGACATCTTGGAGGCCTAAGAGCAAAGAAAAAAAATTGAGGAACTCATAAGTTTATTGGCACACAATAGCAAAATTTTGCTTGCATTGTTTATTTGGGTAATGTCCAACTTGACCTTAACCCTTATGATTTCTATTCAATCTAGTGGTCAGACTCTTGGATGGCTAAAGAAGGATATGACCAAGTAACCTGTTGAAGATAACGTAGTTATCCTAGTTGATATATTATCTTCATATATGATATTGTTGTGATAATATGAGTCCAGTACTAGGAGTGTAAGAGATATAATTAAAGTTAATAAGATATGATTTCTATTCAATCTAGTGGTCAGACTCTTGGATGGCTAAAGAAGGATATGACCAAGTAACCTGTTGAAGATAACGTAGTTATCCTAGCTAGTTGATATATTATCTTCATATATGATATTGTTGTGATAATATGAGTCCAATACTAGGAGTGTAAGAGATATAATTAAAGTTAATAAGATAGAATTAAGAGATACATATTATCTATCAACTAGGATAACAACATTATCCTCAACGGAACCCCTCATTAAGAACGTGCATGTGGCATTAAGACCTTTTCAGGATGGGCTCAACTTAAGGCTACTCAAACCCGCAATTTGCTCCATATTGGGCATATGATCTTTCTTCACCATGTATTAAATTCAGATTTGTTGGGTAAATAGTAAGTCTAACTATCTAGCCCACATGTGCACTCGATAATCAGCTGCCTTAATTCTCAATGCATAATCCGGTACTTGCAAGATTAATAGATAAGTTCGGCCTAACTTGCAGAATTAGCATGAAGGACTCAATAATAAGGAAAAAAAAAGACTAGTAAGTAATTAAATCAATCAAATAAATCCCTTGTAATCATACACAGATTTCCAAAATCCTAGTAATTAAGGTACTCACATGGGGCCATTGAGGACATAATTAGATCTAATAAGTGATTCATAATCGATAGAGCAATGGAATTGAATATAGGATTAGTGGAAACAATAATGATAACTAGAAATAATAAATTAAACAAAGAAAGAGAGAAAATGAAATATTAGTTGTTAAGACATTATGATCCTGTTCTTTCAACTTATTCGAACTTATATGAACTTACCTAAATTTTTTCCGAACTTATTGGACCTTATCTGAACTTATCTAAACTTATTAGAATTTATTTTGTGAGTGTGTTAATCTTATTTTTGCTAAACTAAACTTATCTGAACTTATTAGACCTTATTTTATGAGTGTGTCAAACCTTATTTTTGCTAAACTGAACTTATCTGAACTTATTAGTCCTTATTTAAATTTATCTGAACTTATATGAACTTATTTTAACTTAAGTAAACTTATCCGAACATATTTTTTATAAGAAATGAAAATAAGTTGAATAGAACAGCTGAACAGGGCTCTAATAATAAAAACTTACTTCATTCGATTGCAATGGAGTACTAAAAGATAAATAAAAACTCATAATGACGATTATGTGTTTACAAGTAAAACCTAATATATAAATAAATCCTAATACTAAAAAGAAATCAAGTTACGAAATAAGGAAAGTCGAACTAATCATTAAGGCTATGTTCAGTTCACCTTATTTTTACTTATTTCAGATTAGATCAGATCAGAAAAAATAAGTTCTCAGACAAGTTCATATTATGCTTATATTTAAAAACTTATTATTATTGTTATTATTATGATGATTATTAGTATTACTAATGCTATTATTGTTATTGTAATTATTATTATTATGGTTATTATTATTATTATTATTATTATTATTATTATTATTGTTATTATTATTATTATTATTATTATTATTGTTATTATTATTATTATTATTATTATTATTATTATTATTATTATTATTATTATTATTGCCGTTGTTGTACTTATTAATTATTAATATTGATAATTATTATTAATGTCATTGCTATTATTATAAATGTCATTGATATCACTATTTGAAACTATTTGTGTTCAAGAAAAAGAATGTTCTTTTGGCATTTGTACGTGTTCTTTTTATATTTGTTCTAATTCACAATTTTGATATGCGATGTTCTTTTTGATGTTGTACATGTAACGAACATGACAATGGATAGGCGTGTCGCGCACCTAACAAAAATAAATAACCTAACTAATCCTTCTAACTATATGTAGTAGGGTAAGTCAGAGTCGATCCCACAGAGAGAAAGTTGTTATATGATTAGCTTTTAAATTATGGTAAGACTAAAAGAGATTAATATCAATGATGGTCGAATAAACTAAACTAATCAATCAATATATAAATAAAAAAACTCTAGAGTCAAGTATCCCCACTAGCATGAACGAATATAATAATAATTTATACCCCAAACTAATTAATTAAATGCTCACAAGGAAAAGTACGCCCTATAAAATACCATAAACCTCCCCCGAGTATCTATGACTTCCCTAATATGCACTCAAGCCTACTCCCATGGAATCATGCAAATTAAAGACATTAAACGCGACACTTTAACTTCCTAACAATACATTCTATCTACTCCCGTGTAGAACTTCATGTCCTTAATTGAAATACTCAAATCCGTCAAAACCCAACTCCCATTGTGATCAAGACAATGGAATGATAGAAATACTAATTATCCCTAATCTAGTATTGGAAATTGCACAATCAATTAAGCAAGAACAAATAAACAACTAATTTTGGAATTAAAAGGAATACATCACATATTAATCATGCTAGGGTTTGCTTAACCCTAGATTGGAAAACTACTCACATATAATAATCAAATAAACTAAATAAAATATAAAGGAAAACATAACTAATAATCAAAATTATAAAATAAAAGAGAATACTTGAATTGATGATGGAAAGATGAAGTCTTGAATTAATACTTGAAGAACAAAAAGAAATATAAACTCTCCAAGGAAAACTAAATATTACGCCTACAATATATGAGGAGGAGAGAGAGCCAACAATGAGTGACTCCTAATATGAATTATAAGACTATGTAACCTAATATAAATAGGAAAGTAAGTTACAAGATAAGGAAGGTCAATTAAATCATTAAATAGACGAATATAACAAATCCGTGTACGCATAGCAGACCCCAGCAAAACAGTGCGATCTTGTAAAGCCCATATATCCTAGAATATAACTATCCTTGGACCGTGTAACATATCGTTGGAAAGCTCTTAAAGCCTACTTTCCAATGCCGCTGGAATTAATCAATTAGCATAATCGAGTCAAAAGTCATGGACAAAAGTAGACATGACTCAATTTCCACAAATCTTTCGTCAAATTCCAACTTCATTTGGCTCCAATTTGCACTCAAAGATATTCCACAACAATCCTTATCGATGTAGCTTCCTTCCAATTGCTCGCAATACTCAAGCTCGTCCAATCATACTCCAATTATGTTCTCAATACCTGAAATTCATCAAGGAACACCGAAAACGCACAAAAGGCGTAATATTTCACAACTTAAGTAATTATATGCAATTATGAACTATAATGCACCTAAATGCTCCTAAAATGCAACCTAAATGCATCAAAAAACTATATAAATATATGATACATTAACAATAGTATATGATGTTTATTTTTTTTAATAATTTTGGCAGAATAATATAAAGTATATGTTACCAGTTTATATAAAAACATGAGTAGCATGGGATAACCTAATGGTGTTGGCATCTCGTTCAAAATTTTCCCTACAAGGGATTTCAAAGTATCTTTAAAAACAAAGTTTATATAGAACAAAACAACAATATAAGAAGAATATTTAACAATTTTGTTCAAGATCATATGATTATATATATTTATAGGTTTATTTATAAAAAAAACAACAATTTATTAATACAACAAAGAACATGTTGTTAGTTAAATCCAAACATGTCATCAATATAAAAATAAAATCTATCTTTTATTTTTAGAATGTGTTCTTTAAATAGATTTTGTATGCTCTTTCAGTATATGTTCTTTTCATTACTACCTAAAATAAACGGACCTTGGACATCAACAATATGTTCTCTTTACCATGAACAATATGTTTTTTTACCTAAAATATGTGTTCTTTTATTTTTAATTATATGTTCATATACTAATGTGTTCTTTTTAAAAAAAAAAACTAATTATGCTATTATTATTATTATTATTATTAATATTAATAATATTATTATTATATTATTATTTATATTATTATTATTATTATAATAATATTATTTATATTATTATTATAATATTATTTATATTATTATTATATTATTATTTATATTATTATTTATATTATTATTATTATTATTATTAAAAGTTGTGCATAGTAATGAAATACAAAGTAATAATAATATTATTTTCTCTAGCCTCCTCCTCTCCCCTCTCTCCTCTTCCTCCTCAAAAAAACCTAATCCTTTTATTCCTATTTTGGGGCTGCCATCATCCTTTCGATGGTGGTATGCCCCCAATTCTTCTTTTTTCTTCTAGTTTTCATTGTTTTTGTTATTAATAATCTTCAATTCTCTCTCTTTTTGAGAGTTTTCAACCCAATTTTTGGGTTCTTTCTCTCCTTTCATGGGAGTTTGGTTTTATTCTCTTCCCACGTGGAAGTTTGAAAATTGGCATGAGGAATTGTTCCTAATGGTTGAAGTTTAAGACCATCAACATCGAAGTATTGGAAATTCGGATGTGGTCAACATGGTTAGAGCAAGAATTTTCTTCTCTAAACTATGTCAGAATCATAAACATCCCCATCAATAGCTGCATAATTCAGCAAATACAAGGGCGTTGCGATGTATTGTTCGATCTGGTTCATTGTAGTTTCTTCGAAGACGAATTTGATTTGATCTTGTCTGATTATAGCTTGTTTTTCGTTAATACTTATTGTAGATGCCGTTTGGCCTTCAATTAATGAAATTTCTCCTTAAAAAAAAAGTATAATAATAATATTAGTAATAATATGTTTTATAAAAGATAAGTTCAGATCAGAAAAAATAAGTTCAGATCAGATCAGGAAAAATAAGGTGAACAGAGCATAGCGTAAGCCGGGATATGTTAATCTATGCATAACACGAGCAAGGCTTGCTCGAGACTTCCTGCAAATTCCAGCAAAACAACGTACATTTTCAAAGACCATGTACTCCTAACCAGAAGTCTTGGGCCTAGGAAATTTTCTATGCAAAAATCTCTCTTATAGTTATTTTATTTGTGTAGTTTATGCAATAAGAATTTAAGCTTTCATGTAAAATGAGAAATTACTCTAAACAACGCAATACTGCAATTTACTTGATCATCCTGTTGTACTTGTTTATCTATACAATGTATCCAAGAAAAATCATTCTAAATATTTAAAGCTTGTGTTGTGACAGATGCAATTAACGAAATAAATAATTAATGATTGAACAATTGACACAAGAATTAACGTGGTTCACTAACAATGTGTTAGCTACGTCCACAACTAGAGGAGAAACAATTTTATTAGGTTTAAAATGGAGTACATATTTCAGAATATGGAGGCATAAGTTAATTACATGGTTTATATAGTATCGTGCTTGGTTAATCCTAGAACCAAATAATTTATTCAAGGCATAGTTCAACAGCTTGGTATCTAAATATGACATATTATACTTCCTCCGGGTGGACCGGAATCCGGGGTTTTCTTGGACCAGGACTGGAATTTTTTTTTTTTGCAAAAAAAAATCTTTTTTATTTTATTTAAATATATTTATAAATTATATACATTAAAAATTAATAATTTTAATGTCAATAATCCTAAAAGAATAAATAGTAGGTTTTTAAATTTCTAACTTTCTACCTTTTAATAATTTTTTTAACATATAAACTTTTTTTTTTACTAAAATAATAGAAATTTCGGTCGAACCTGTCCGGACCGGAATCCTGATTTTCGGCGGACCGGGGACCGAACCTGAATCTCCGGTCCGGTCCAAATTCCGGTCCGGACCGGTTTGTGCACACCCCTAACTACGTCTACAACTAGAGGATAAACGATTTTATTAGGTTTAAAATAGAGTATATATTTCAGAATATGGAGGCATACGTTAATTACGTGGTTTATATAGTATCGTGCTTGGTTAATCCTAGCACCAAATAATTTATTCAAGGCATAGTTCAATAGCTTGGTATCTAAATATGACATATTATACTTCCTCCGTTCTTGAAAGGATGCAACATTTGCATAATACACACTATTTCATGCACTACTTTGATCCTTAATATTTTTAATTTTTATAGAAGCAAAAATTATACAAAGTTGATATTATAAAAGTATACATTAACACGAATTAAATAAGATCTCAATTTATCATATATTCTCTTATAATTTGTAGGAGAATATGGGATAAAATTGGTAGATTAATAATGGTTACTAATCTTACTATACATATATTGCACCTTTTAAAGAACAAAAAAAGTATGTAATTCCAACATTATTCTAGTTAATGAAGGATCCGATGAATTAACCCTACTCTTTTGTCAAAGTACATTATTTTTGTATTCGCGATGGTGGACTCAGTACTGCGGTCCTGCGTATGCAGGCATGGAATAGAATGTTCAGCTTTCTACTATTGGGATAAGCACTAATTAATTCTTTAATAGCTAATTACTGACTAAAGATAACTAGAGGACAAATTTTATTCCTCACTAATAGTCATTATTTGCTAATTGTTTAATTATCCACGTTTTCCTGTACATCAAACTTTAAGAGAAAAAAAAAGGTTACAATTTACCTGGCTGATGGAGATTCTTCAATCTATGGGCGATTGAGCGGTTTGATTAACTAAACCAGGTTTTTGCACGATAAAATTCTAATCAAAGTAAGGTTGCATTGTCTTGATCTTGAAAAGAGTTACATGTTTAATAAATTTAGATAAATTCAGTTAAATTTAGATAAGTTTAATTAAGTTTAGATAAGCTCAGGTAAGTTCACATAAGCACAAATTTGTTCTAGGACTATAAAAGATAAACTTCAATTAGTTGAGATCAGTTTTAAGACCTTATAAAATAAACTTCAATAAGTTCAGATAAATTCAATAAATTATCCCTTAGCGGGCTTTAGCAATATTTGTGTGCTAGCGGCACGTTCACCCTGATCTTTTGACAAATTTGGGGTAAAGGGTTAATCGTGTGGCTTGAATATTATCCATCAATAGGTAGAGTATTTATACAAAACCTAAGGTAACATAAGATAGGAAACAATCTTCCTAAAAGATATAGGACCATAACCATAAATTATTCACTAAATAATATTTTAACATAAATAAACCTAAATATATTATTCTCTTAATAATATCAATATGAAAAATATATCATACATATATTTTCCGATACTGATTATATCTCGTATCTCTAACATCTTTTCATATATGTACGCTCACCAAACGACTATCTCAACCATTAATCATCCAATTTTGCTCCATTTTGAACTTCTGATCTTTTCATTTTGAACGGCATGGGTCGGGCCCGCCCGGCCTGCTCGAGGCCCGGCTCATTGTCCGCTATGTGGGTCGTTGGCTTGCCACGGTCAAAAAAATTTATTTCAGGCCCGGTCCGACACGATTCCGCCTATATGGCCCGTGGGCTGAACACCATTTCTCTTTGTTTTTTTAGTCTAAAACTGCCAAGAATCCAAAAAACAACATAAAACATGGGCCATGCCCACAGGAGGCACAGCCGCACCGTGGACAAAATCTGAAAATTTCAGGCCCGGTCCGGCCCGACATTGTCCCAAGACCGCGGGCCGAGCCCGTGAATAGGCCCGCCTCATGCCCTGGTCTACAAAAGAGTATTATTTATTCTATTCTATTTTGTTTCTTTAGCTTTCATCTATTAACCTATTTTATCGGGTATTACGAGCTATACAATAGCGTCGTCCCTCAGCCCTCAGGCCATTCGATAGTCTCGCAAGTGGCAAATAGTTACGTTGCGCGCCATAGTTTAAGCAGGGAAACGAGCTCAAAAGACTTGTTTAATGTTGTGACAGTTACATACTGTTAGTGGATCCAACTTTCAGCTTTTACTTTTGGTTTATGGCACTGGTTAAATTAATATATACGCAAATTAACTCAGAATATACTATACAGATTCCCTTGCTATGTAAATGTATCTTCCTCCTGGTACATTCTATGGAATAAAGAAAAGATAAATTCTACTGTATGCTACTTTTGGCTGATTCGTATAGTGGGGCTCCAAAAGTGTGACAAAGTGGAGTATCTTAAGAATTGTTGTACCTAAAAGGCTAATTAATGAGTGATGGAGATCGATTAAGCTCATTCTCTGAAGCCATTAATTAATTATGCAATTAAGTTCTTATGTTTAAGTATGCACGCACGAGCATCCCCATTTTGTGAAAAAATATTTGGTCACGACTCGGATTCAAATTTTCGAGTCTAAATATTTTCTGATTGGATTTGGATTCACCCCTTGGAGTCCAATCCAGTCCAAAAAATATTTTCGCATATATATATAATGTATATTTTAAAAAATTTATTCAACATTTTTGTTGAAATTTTGGACTTTCTAACTTTGCCGCTCTAAAATCTTTTACCTAGCGTCAGAGTTTTCACTTAATTACCCTCCAAAAGCCTAACGTGAGAACTGGAAAGACAAAAGTTACTTTAACCCTTTTGACGCCTTTTATATTTTGCAATTTGCATTTTATAAAACTTAAAAGATGTATGTAACTTACTTTATGAAATGGATGCAATGAGTGCGATTTTTCAAATTTTTATGATTCGAAAAAATTGGGAACCCAAATCGGGAAAAAATATAATATAATAATCGGACTGGATTGGACTGGATTCGAACTCTAGAAAAAAGTTTCGGACTGGACTCAAAAAAAGTTTCGGACTGGACTCAAAAAAAGTTTGGATCGGATTTGGACTCAAAATCTCGAGTCCAAAAAACTTTGGGCTGGATTTGAATTTGGCAAAGTCTAATCCAGTCCAATCCACTTACACCCCTAATAATGCTCCTATGCAAATATCACGTACTTTCTTTGTGTTTAATCTTTACACTTACTTTTACACGATGTTTAATGTACTAGCTACTTTGATCATTAATATTATTAATTATGTATTGGAGTTTTTGTGCAAAATAAACTACCTAATAGATAGTTCATTTAGTAAATAACTACCTAATATAAAAATTTTAATAAAAAGAACTACCCCATAAAAAAAAGATTGAATAGCACTACACGAAATTATTCTTTCTTGCACATAATTTTCTACATTTAAGATGATTGGTGTCAAAATTATCGCAGTGGAAAGTTTTAGGGTTGAAAATTCTAATTTAGGGTTTCAAAGGGATATTTTAAGTCTCACAGCGAAAATTAGCGTTAAGGGCTTTATGATTGAAAATGGGAATGGAGGATGCAAATTGGTCTTGGATGGTCACAACTATGGTTTATGCACAGTTGTTTATCATTAGTGGGCGCATTTTCAACCTTAATCGAGCCCATTGACGATAATTAGTAACGAAATCCTTCAAATGGTAGTGCTACACAAACTTTTCATTTTTATGAGGTAGTTTTCTTTTTCTTAAAAAATACATTAGGTAGTTCTTTACAAAGGGTCATTTATAAGGTAGTTTCGTACAAAAAATCCACTATGTATTTGTAAAAATCTATTCAAATTTGATATTTTGTAAATATAAATGGATACGAGTCTGACAACATCCCGTATTACTTTATCTATATGTTTGATAATGTATTCTCAAATCATAGATGGTCAAATTTTGAATCATTGACCCTAATATATATTGTAAGCGTAAAGAACGAAAAAATACACAAGGAACATAACATAAACAATCCAACAAGTCTTAACTTCCAAAATGATGATCAATAGAAGTATATCTAATCAACATATAATATGATATGGTCCTTAATTCACTTGTGTACACTTGAACACCATATAACCCCTTCAATACTTATGTCAAGCAAATGTTTTTTTGGCGAATACAAATTTCTCATTTACCAAAAAGAGTTTTACATCCTAAATAGCCACTAGATTACAAACACCAACAAAGGAGCAACCAGTTGCGCATCAGTATCCACCCTCTCCCACCTTCTATGAAGAGTCGGAAAGGAGACTCTTCATATGCAAAGCAAATGAAACTAATTATTGTATGGCTACGGACTATATATTACTCCCACCCGTCACAACAATTTGTCAGCTACCTCTACAAATACTTAATTTGCGGCCACTTCATTGTGATCGAGGGGAGAAAGTATTGGTCCTCAACCATGCAATAATATAAAAAAAAACCAGCACAATAATAACCTAAAAAAGAAGCAACTGAGGAGGAAAACTAGAAAATCTTCCTCAACTCAATTACTCAAGTACATAGACATAAACCCTACAAAGAAAAGTTAGCTTAAACCATGCATGCCTCAACCAAAAATAGAGCTTCACGTGCATGTTATTATAATTGAGGGGCTAACAATATTATTTACATTTGAGCACTTGTTAGCAACCACCATCACTTCTTCTATACAACTCCCAAGCTTTTGAGGCTTCTGATCACATATGATCACATCTACACAATTGGCCTCATTGCGGTCACCATCATCGTACATTGGATTCACAATGCCTCGGTGAAGTTTCGCCGTTGGTTTCGCGGTCTCCGGTGAGACCGTGGCCTCTACTTCTTCCTTGAAATGAGCTAGCTTTGCGAGTTCATGGACAGATTCTGCTATTTTCTCCACACAATTGGTAATATTAACGAGTATGGATGCGACCGTAGCATCAGGGACGAGTGCTATGATATTTTCTGGTCCATATAACATAGTTTTGAGAATATCTTCAAGTTCTTTTGCAGCTTTCTTTGAGTTTTCTACATGAATGTCTACTTGCTTAGGGTTAGCCTTTTTTTCAATGGATGAAGCCATTGCCCTTAACGCCTTGCTTGTTTCAATGCTCATCTTAGAGCATGAATCTTTAATTTGTCTACGAAATCCCAATGGTGCCTGTAGAATAATTGAAAATTGCATATATGGTCATCAATTAAGTCACATTTCATGTTTCAATTAATAATCTTAAGCCTCTTGGATCTAAATTTAAGCAATATAAGCTGAAACTAAAAATCTAAAATTTACGGATTGGATTGTAAATGGATACACACGGACACATACACAAAAGAATTGTCGTTATTGTAGTAACTAAGCTGACTCTTTTACTTTTTCACATTCCTCTAAAATATTGGTATATGGATTTATGAATATAAAATAAAAAACGATATGGAATAGATTTCTAATAGTTGATTGTCCTGCGATAAAATTTACATATACATACATATACATATATATATACATACATATACATATATATATTTATACATACCAAAGACCCTTGGGTCCAATGGTATGGCTTCCTATCTCCCACATGGGAGACCAAGGTTCAAATCTTGGTAGAAGCAAAATTTCAATATTGTTGGGGGGAGGGGGGGTGTGGGGCTTGTTGGGCCTCTCGGGTGAGTGGCCCGTGCGAGGCGGCCTTGAGGAAATTCAATCTTACCACTTGCTCCCGAAAGGGCCAAAAAAAAAAAAAAAATATATATTTATACATATATCTATGTATATATGTATATATGTATACATATATATACATATATACATATATATATATATATACATATATATATAGAGTGTGTCTAGAATAAGAAATGAGAAAGTAAGAAGACTTCTAATAAGTTGACATGTCTCCTGTCTACCTATAAGCTCAAAATTGTCCTTACTTTTCTTTATAGATTTTTGATATATGGTTGTTAAATAAGAAAGTTTATTTTACATTTGGGGTTTTATGATGCATGTACATACTATGTGACAACTGATAGAAGTTGTTTTTTTTCCTTTAACTTTTAGCCATTCCATATTTGTGTGGAAAATGTACGTAGTTCTCAGCTATGTATGGATTACAAAAATATTATGACATTAAAATATACCTTGACTTCATTGTTGATAAATCCACAAAGAGTTTCTATGTGGTAAGCACATTGCCGAGTAAGAGCTCCTATTTTGACGTACTGTTTCCAAGGATGGCAGAGCCTAAATTGGCCATGGCATGGCTCCAATCGCGCAAAATTTGCCTGAAAAAAAGAATATACTACTACTTAGTACAATTTAAGTATTACAAAAAAAGGGACAAAAAAGTTTCATTGCATATAGTGGCAACTCTTTTTATCACATTGGCACCATTAACACAATTTTAAAAATTAGTGATGGCAATAATCCAAAGAAATTGATGTAATTATGTAAACAACCTGAAAAGTAACATGTGGTGTATAAATAAAATTGTAAGAACTTTTTTTTATAAAGAAAATTCACATACCAAATTTTCTTCATTATTTTTGGAAGCAAGTACACTCTTATGGCTATGGAGGTAGGATTTGCCATCTATCTTGGAGTTTGTGTTGATCATGTCATTGTCAGGAATAGTAAAATAATCCTCTTCAAACCCTGTCAGCATGTAGTTACTTGAGCATTTTTCCTTGAACAAATTGTCATTCTAGTATATTCCATCCTTTTGCACATAGTTTTTCCATATATTTCAGGTCAAAGTTTGTTAATTTTGTCATAATTCTTCTTACTAACATGTATAAAATTTTACTACGTACATCAGGATTTTGTTCAATTCGCTTCAATATATATTAAATCTCAGTGAACATACTAGAAGTGGAACACGAATTATTTTAGCAAATGGGAGAAAATTATTAATTAGTAGTCGATGTAGCCTTGTACCTTCCAAGAATTTAGCAACCTTTTCAATGTTGCCAGCGATAAGATTGTGAAGATCCTCGCCAGCCCAAACGGGGCAAATAAATATGGAGACAATCAAACATGTTGCACCTCCAACTAAAATGGTCGACAATCTTTGGTAAGCCAACTCTATGATCACTTCAACTCTATATCCTGAGACAGCCACTAAACTGAACGTCAATATGAAAATGAGTACGCCATAATCATATCTTTTCTTGATGCTCGGCACGAATCGTGTGAATGTCGACATTGCAGCTGCATATTCAAAATATGAACCTCATTTTAGCCCCATGCAAGAGTTTTCAGTGGTGATTAAGTTATGCTAAGAAGTACGGAAACCTAACCTCTATCCATTTAAACTTTCTGTTAGTTGTTTCCTCGCTAATGAAGCCCGAAAATGGATAGATTATTCTAGATTAGTTTTCCGATTTTTGTTTCCAATAATAACCCAACCATTTTCGTGCTACGTACATACGACTAAGCACTCCAGTAACGCATAATTAGTTGTCACATTGATAGTGTAATTTTAAATTATACTGTGACAACCAAATCTGAACCGAGCTAGCTATATATATATATATAGTATGCGTAAAAACTAGTTAGTGATCGAGATTCATAAAGAACGCGCACTTTACCTAATAAGAACACCAACAAGCCAAGGACAATTGGCTCTCCTTTGCTCCCAAAGAGAAGAGCTAAGTGTTGAGCCCCGACCCCTAGTGCACCAGCCGTTAAGGTTGCAAAGCCTCTATTCAGACCTTTGCTTATAGTTGCACCTATTTAAGGAGAAAATCCACATATGTTAAAAAGAAAAGACTAACATGAACACAAATTTAGTTCAATTTTAGTGATGATACATAGAGAATTTTAGGCAACTTACCTACGCTGAACTCGAAAACGACGACGACAGTTAAGACTGCCCACATCCCTGAAACGCCAAACCCATCATAGAGAGGTCGAACATAGTAAAACATGCTTACTAAAGTTAGAGCTAATGCCATTTTTAGAGAGTGGATCATCCTTCTTGGATCATCCTTTGCTATCTTCTTCATATTTTTAACTATCCCTATACACTTCTCTTTTAACTTCACTACTATGTTTTCAAGTTTCTTCATTGCCCTTGATAAAATCCCATTATTTCCACCATTTTCCATTTCCATTTTCAAACCTAGATAAGCCTAGCTAATAGTTGAACAAACTAAATCTCCTAAATATTATCTATAGTAATGAAATGATGGAGAAATGATGTGAAGAGATTCTTGAAGTGGGTGTAAATTTATACAAGAGCAAAAAGTTAGAAATGTACTTAGTTTAATGATGCATATGTTAATGTTGTTTATTAGAACAATAGGACAAATATTAACCTAAAACAACAAAGTTTAGTGAGCTCCAAATGTGGCTGATGACAAAAGGTTTTGCCATGTATATATGCTGACAGAATTTCTTTTTGATCCAAATAAAAATTCTCTTATAGAAGATTTTTAAATTGATATATGTTTCGGTATAAGACAGGAAACTACCACTAGATACATCATATATTCTTAAGCAGGGAGAATATTAACTTCTTAGGTCGGCTTTTGAAGCAGACTACTAGTTATATTGTTTTTACATTGCAAATTGCAAATTGCAAATTTCTTTTTGCTTCAATCTCTCTTTCTTGGTGTTTTTTTTTTCATGACAGTAAAAGGGTCATTGTACTCTTAAAACTTTGTGTGGGTCGGTAGTGGTAAGTGGTAACTAGCTAAAAGGAACTGTAAAGTCTAAAATATGCACTGTATTCCACTATATATTGAAGGGGTCTGAAAAATTGTGTTCTTTTGGGTACTTCAGTTGTTTGAGTTGGTAGTTATGGGTTACTGTAAGGGTAAAAGTTTTTCTGAATCTATGTAGTGTCCTATGAAAGATATGTCATAATATGGAACTTTTTTAGTAGTATCATCTCTTATATTTGATTCAAAATCCTATGGGATCGCAAATCCGCCTACATGCAAGGTGAACTTAGCTTGTTTTTGGAACTTTTTTTTAGGTTGCATTGGAATGTGGAAATTGCCACTTGATTTGTATGGAAGCCTTATAAACCTATGATTGAATATTTTGATAATAATCAAATAGGGAAAAGATCGAGGGACTTAGTTAATGGGAAATTCCCACTGCTAGGCTTTTATTTTTGAGAATTTCCAATGGTAGATTCAACTTTTTTTTTCTTCTCATTGCCTGCTAGGCCTTAATTTTCCTAATTTACCCAATTTACCCAATTGTAGCATTAATGAGGCTTAAACGTTAATTTCATGTTTAATTTTAATACTTATGTTAAGTTTTGCCTAAGCTCTACTAACCGTGATTTATTTAGGTCAAAGAGTATGTCAATATTAATCTTTATGATGAATCCTGACATATCTTGGTATATTGTATATTGTTAGTAGTATTTTTTTTTATAAGGAAAGAAAGCTTAGGAAAACCCCCTAATCCGGAGGCCAACCTAAAATGTCCTTGCGGACAAAAAGAGAGAAATCCACATCAAAAGGAGGAAAAAGAAAGAGCAAATCAGAATGAGAATGCCCACGATGTGCCATAAGATGCGCCACCTTATTAGCCTCGCGAAAGCAGTGCTGAACCTGCAAAACAACAAAATTAGACAAATTAGCCGTAATATCAACCACAATATTATTAATTTCCCATAGAACTTTCTAGATTTTACGAATAGAATTAATAACAGCAAGATTATCTCTTCCAATCACCAGATTAGTAATATTAAGAGACAAAGCTGCCAGAATGGCTTCCTTATTAAGACCCCAAGGTTCTGCTTGGAGAATAGAAATATGATAACCAAGAGCACGGGCTCCAGCCAGAATTGGCTCACCCTCAAAATTTCGAATAACAAAACCTAACGCAGCACTCCCATTAAGGAGTTTAGAGCCATCAAAATTCAATTTAAAGAAACCATCAGATAGGGGGGACCAATAAGAACCAGGCCCAGAGCGAGGACCGCTGAACAAAGGCTTACCACCCGAAGAAGGCTTAGAACCCACTTCTCCGAAATTAGAGCTTTGGGAAACAAAATTGCTAATAATAAAACTAGCCTTCCGGGAAGAAATAATTTCATCATTAAAAGTAAGCTTATTCCTAAAAAAAACCACACAAACCACCAAACAAAAGAAAATTTTGTAATATCTTGCTTGGAAGAAATACTTTGACAGGCTTCCAAAACTGAACGAAAAGACGAAAGATTAATAGAAGCTAAACTTTTAGGAGGAATAGGCCATTCATAACTGGCATTAAGATGAGAAAAAATATCTAAAGTAAAGGGACAAGCAAAACAAACATACTCTTCATGAGCTTTTCTAATAAAGTGAAAAAAATTTGTTAGTCAGATCAGTTAAAAATCTTGACCTAAATTAATCATGGTTAGTAGGCTTAGACAAAACTTAACAGAAGTATTAAAACTAAACATGAGACTAACATTTAAGCTTAATTAACGGTACATTTGGGTAAATTAGGAAAACTTAGGCCTAGCAATGGGAAGAAAAAAAAAAGCTGAATCTACCATTAGGAATTCTCACAGGAGCCTACCATTGTGAATTTCCCTTAGTTAATCAATGTTTTACCCCTTAATGACTCCACATTGAGGTTGTGAACCAAAGTTCTAATTCAGGGATAAGAATATATACTAACATGATCAAGGAAGCATGGTTTGCCTACAATGCGACCTATACTGAATCCAATATTGACATTCAAACCAAGTAAATTAATGCATAAAAGTTAATCAAGTACCTAAAATAAATACTTATGCTACCGTCGGTTTTTAGCACTCGGGGCATTCTCCTCACCTTAAAAAAAATAAGTTTAGGGTCTAATTATGTCTAATCGATGCCGATCAAGTAATCAAGTATGAACATAAGGTAAAATTAGGTTTTATCAGGTCCAATCATATTTAATAAGATCACTTCAAATAAGTTCGGGTGAAAAAGAGCACAATCTCAAGTTCTATAAAAGGTGGTCACTTGAAATTTAATTAAATTACTAGGAATCTTACAAGTTATTGTCCCTAATAATGGGGGTGAATAAAACAATATAAAGACAGAGAAAATCATATACAAAACATGTACAAGAATGAAGTTAATTAAATATTAATTGAAAAGAACAATTAAACAAATTACTAGAAAATATAATCTATACTAACATATTAAAAGGCGTTCCTAAACAAGGAACGATGCTATGTCACGCTTTCCCTTAGAGTGTTTAACTCCATGTAATCCACATAGAATAAAAAATAGAATATGTGTTGTATAAGATTCAACCTCGTGATCACAAGCATATATACTAAAGTCTTCATTGCTAAACCAAGTGATACTTGATGTTCTCATTTTAAGTAAAATATTAACAAATGAAAGATATAATTACTCGGGGCGTAGCCCGAGCCTAAAAAACTAATTGAATAATATAAAACATGATTTTATGTTTAAAAAAGAATAATAAACTTATTGGGAATCATAACTTACTTTTTATGACTCGTAATCAAATCCAATCAATGGTAACTTGCAATTGACCTTCAAATAATCCTCTAGCGCTTGGAAAATTGCCAACCTCCAATTCCAAATAATACAAAGTAATCGATCCGTTAACCACAAAATAAACAAAATATACACAATATATACCACAAATACAAATAAAGTGCATAAATATTATAATTAAAAGCAAATCAAATCATATAATAGTATTGTCGACTAATGCCAATTACAAAAAATATGTTAAAACTTACAATTCTAATACTTCATCCGTTCCAAATTAGTTGTGACACTTTTAAAATCACTGACTCCTGCAGCAATTTTTGAGAGAGAGATAGAGAAAAGAAAACAAAAGGCCCCATGTGATAGGAGAGAGATAGAGAGAAGTTATTACCCAAATTGAAAGTGTAACATCCAATTTGAAACTTCCTAAAATAGAAAGTGTCACAACTAATTCTGGAACGGATGAAGACAATATTTAAAGGTATTTTTGGTTGGTTACTTGTCTCAAATTCATACTATCATTGTGAAATGTGACTTTTTAGGTCGGTAGGATCGACAATAAATCGGCTCATAATTTTGACTTTGACCCAAGAATTAGTAGGTTGTTCAAATTTGGATACAAACAAACTTCGAGTCACAATTTTTTTGTTCAAAACCTACGTACTCACCATTCTAGGTTGTTTTGGATCGGATTTCGGGTCCGATCTATTATTAGTGACAAATCTAATTATTTCTCCGTTTCCAAATTAAGTGAAACACTTTTCTCATTTATGTGAGAGACTTTTTGGCATGTGTTTCACTTATTTTGGAACCGAGCAAGATATTAATTCCTTTCCATGGTCTGTTGTGCAAGTGCATTGTATGTTGATGTACCTACTACCTAATATATCCTGAGCTGATCATACAACATGAATGTATGGCAGGCATTTGGACATAGGGTTTTTTTTTTTTGAGTAAGGACATAGGACTGTTAAGTTAAAAAAAAGATGTTAAAATTAAACTGTCACCTTTTGCTGAGGGAAGCATATGGCAACAGAATGACGATGTACGGATGCATGAAAATAAATAATTATAAAGATTGAAAATATAGTGATAGGGTGACTCAAGAGAACATGCAAAGGGTGATCAGTAATCAGAACAGTCCATAGCTTATCAACCTTCTTCCTCACGAGTCACAAATCACATTACATGCAAAGTACTGCTGATACATTATTTTAAGGGCCTTTATAAAAACAATAATTCTAGGGAGAGGGTGTGTCGAGAGTTTGCATCAAGTCAAATGGAATTTATATTTTCATTTACTAAGGTAAATAGAATTTATACTTTTTCAGTTTCTTTTTCTATGTTAATGTGTTACGGTATAGTAGATTTAGGAAAGATTTGTTTCCTAATCTCTTCGTAGTATATTATAGGGAAAAAAATTCACAAAAACAGTCCTAACTATATACGTTCCACCAATAATTAGTCCCAACTTTAGATTAAATCTTCAGTGGTCCCAACTTTGGGATATGTTTTTTTTTTTTACAATAATGAGTCAGGTTAACCAGTTCCTGATTAAACAACTTGTTGACTTTTTTTTTCAAAAGGAAGGGGAGGGGATTTCAAGGACGGGGGAGGGAATGGCGGGGAGGCGAGAGGGTTTCGAGGGCGGGGAGGTTGTGGCCGACGAGCAAGGCGAGGGGTTTCGAGGGCGGGGAGGTGGTGGCATAGCAAGCCGGGGTTTCGAGGGCGGGGAGGGGTTTCGGGAGTGGGGGGAGGTGGTGGCAGGACAGGGGATGGAGTTTCGGGGACGGGGGAGGGGTGCCTAGTGGTGGCAAGGGTGGCCGAGGTTGTGGTTTCGAATGTTTTACCTGCTATAGTAGCCTAGTAGGTCATTAACTTACTGGGACCATTTTTATAAAACATATCCAAAGTTGGGATTGTTGAGGATTAATCAAAAGTTGGGGACTAATTTTAACGGAAAGCCCATAGTTCATACTGTTCTTATCAATTTTTCCTATATTATATTATCTCCTATTATATATACTTCCTCCGTTCCTATATAAGTGTTACATTCGATTTTTCACATAACCCTGTGCGCTCTTTTGATTATTAATATCTTTAATTGTGCATAAGTTAAAATTAAAAAAAGTTGATATTTTGAAAGATATTGAGACAAATCTAACAAGATTCCACTATGTTTATCTTTATATAATAGCGAGAAAATAGAGTCAAAGTTAATTGATGAATAGTGTTAATTAACTCATTGTAACAGTCATTTAGGAATAGAGGAAATATTTGTTACTTAGTTTAATATACATAATTTAGAATTACAGTTTGCTAGTAACTCTTAAATTATTTTTATACTGTTATGCTAATGAGAAAAGGTCAGCTCTTTAGAGTGCCAAAACTAACTTTTCATGCATGTTATAGGAGCCAGCGTGACAAGAAAGTCACTAGTCCAAATCTTATTCACCCCTCTCCCCCTCCTTCAGAAGTGAAATATTCAGCGGTGGGTATAAGAAACCTATGTTGCTTCCACACTTCAAGCCCAATATAATGGGCTCTCATATGAGCTGGCATGATAGAATATAAACATCAATCTTGGTGGGTTTAATTATATTGTAGCACATAACTTTAGGCTCCTAAATGGTGAAAAAAAAGATGAGATTTTAAAAGGTGAAGAAATCAAAAGGTGAATCCCGAATGGTCCGTAACTCCTCAAATATCTTCAAAGCAATGAACAAGAGTACAAGACAATTTATCTTACGGTTTTTTCACCAAATACCCCCGACAAATTAAAAAATTCACCATATACCCTCAATGTTCCAAAAATTCACCATATACCCTTGAGTTTTCGAAAACGTTCACAAAATGCCCTTTTTTGTAACTTCCGTTAACTCACCGTTAGCTTTATTTACGATTTTGCCATCATTTAGCCCTAATCCTAATTCTAATCTAACCCCAACCCTAACCCTAATCTAACCCTAACCCCAAATCTAAACCCTAATCTAACCCACTCCCTCCCTCCCTCCCCCTCCCTCCCCACCACCACACCCCCACCCCCTCCCCCTCCCCCGGTCTACTCCACCGACGCCGGCCCCCCCCCCCCTCCCCCTCCCTCGTCGAATTCCCCCCCCCCTCCCTCAGCCGGTCCCCACCCCCTCCCCGTCGAATTCCCCTAACCCCACCCCTCCCCTTCGAACACCGGTGGAACTGGGCACCAAACACCGGAGATTCCCCTCCCCTTCGAATTGCACAAACACACGAGCATTTAGAAAACTCCCCCCTCCCTCGTAGCCCGTAAATTCGAAACAGAGGGGGAGGGGTTCGGTTTTGAGCGGAAGAAAACGGGGAGGGGAGGGGGTGGAGACCGAGGAATTCGAAGGGGATGGGTGGGGGGCTGGGAAATCGACGGTGCGGGGGGGAGGGGGCGCCGGTGGAGGGGAGGGAGGGGTTTTGGGCGGACGAAAATAGGGGAGGGGAGGGGGGGGACTGGGGCCTGGGGACTGGGGAATTCGAAGGGGGGGGGGGGTCGGGAAATCGGCGATGGAGGGGGAGGGGGGAAATCGGCGGTGGGGGGGGGAGGGGGGAAATCGGCGGTGGAGGGGGAGGGGAGGGGGCGGAGTGCCGGTGGAGGCACTAGTACAAAATCATTGATTTACGTCGGACTTGGGACCACCATTTGCGTCGGACGTCGGTCCGACGGCACAGGTCTCGACGCAAATGACGGAGACATGATTTGCGTAGGATGCGGAAACGGCGTAGATGAAAGCTATTTGCGTCGGATGGCAAGCGGAGTGTGACGCACATGACCCTTGAGCCCCAGCATCACCAGCACCATTTGCGTCACATGTAACACAAAGTCCGACGCAAATCAACCATTTTTTTTTAAAAAAAAGTCTATTTGCGTCGGACTTTTTGTTACATCCGACGCAAATTGTTAGTTTTTTGCTAAAAAAAATAAATTCATGTATCCAGGAATCAAATGCAAAGTCCGAACCTATACAAAATGAAACCTAAAATACAATAATGAAATACAAAAATTAAATATCTGAATGAAATAAAACTACGCTGGGCAGAATTCCCAGTCTATAAAAAATACAAGAATGCCCATAATGAAATACAAAAATGCCCAGAATTCATGTGATAAAACGATGCAGCTAAAAAACTTGAACCAGGAATACTGAAATACAAGAATGAAATACAAGAATTGAACCTAAAAAAATTGAACTATCTATATAAAATTTAAAAAAATTCCCAAACATTTCACCTAAAAAAAAGGTGTATCAAACATAGACCTAATTACCTAATAGTGTAAAAATCAACCACACTTTGATGAGTAGTGAACAACAATCCAGATCTAAAAAAAAAACCCTAATTCAGATCTAAGAAATCAACCATCAAATATTCAATTAAACAATAAATCTAATTCAGTTCAAGTACGAACTAAAAAACAAAATGTAAAACTAACTTAGAACACTAGAAACTAATGTAAAAAAATTCTGGAACCTTGATGCTTATTCAACTTCAGTAGGCACTCAAATTCTTGATGCTTCTTCGACTTCGCACATCACAGCAGTCGAATTGTTGTTACCCAAAACCCTAAATTTACTCGAACCCTAAACATCACAACACTCGAAATCAGTGGCGAGTTGTGCGATAAGAGGCTAGAGTTCGAGTGAATTTAGAGTGCTGATTTCAAGTGGATACATTGTAGTTTGCCACTGATTTCGAGTGTTTGCCTAAACTACTCGACTTCGCACCTTGTAGTTTACGTTGTAGTTTGCCTAAATTGACTGGCGTCGGAGGTTTCGAGGAGAACGAGTGGATGAAATCAGGCGGCGAGTTGAGATAGATGAGAGGCGAAATTCAGGCGGCGAGTTGAGAAAGATGAGAGGCGATTTAGGTGGTTAGAGGAGAGTTGAGAGGCGATTTAGGTTAGAGCAGAGTTGAGAGGCGATTTAGGTTAGAGAGAGAGAAGATAGATCTAGGACTTAGAGAAGAGAGAGACGGTTTATTAGACAATTGAGAGATTAGGTTTGAGACCCTAAAGCCCAAAACATAAAAGGCGGAAATGGGTTGGTGATGTGCGTCGGACCCTAAAGTCCATCCGACGCAGATTTACCACCTCACAAATATGCAACGCACCTTGGGCCCATCCGACGCAATTAGTTTTAATCATCCGCGTCGGGTGATCCCAACATCCGACGCAAATCTTCTTTTTACTAATTTGTTTGTGGTTATTTGCGTCGGACCTTTATTAACATGCGACGTAAATAGTCTATACCGAACATTTGCGTCGTCTTTCTCTTGTTCGACGCAAATAGGGAGACGCAAATTATCATTTTTCTACTAGTGAGGAGGAGGAGGGAGGGGAGGGGGGGGGGGGGGCTGGGGGTGGGGGGGTGGGGGAGGGGGGGGGGGGTGGGGTGGGGTGGGGTGGGGTGGAGGGAGGGGGGTGGGGGCGACGGGGGGTTAGGGTTAGGGGGTTAGGGTTTGGGTGGGTTAGGGTTTGGGTGGGTTAGGGTTTACATTTTAGGGTTAGGCTTTAATGATGGCAAAATCGTAAATAAAGTTAACGGAAGTTAGAAAAAGGGCATTTTGAGAACGTTTTTCGAAAACTCAAGGGTATATGGTGAATTTTTGGAACATTGAGGGTATATGGTGAATTTTTTAATTTGTTGGGGATATTTGTTGAAATAAACGTTTATCTTATGATAATTTAAGGGGGGAAAAGTTTATTGAAAAATTGAACCATATAAAACTGAAAAAATAGAATAAAAAAGTTAAACACAAAGCATAAAAAAAATGTTGCTGATTCAGATCTGACTGAAATCATGTAGCTTTATGAAGTTTGTGGGATATGTTACATTGAAGCTTATGATCTCTGAAAGCACCTTATCAAGAATCATTCTCTTTTTGGAATAAAACTTTAATACAAAACAATTGCATAAAGTACATAAGCTTTCACCTCAAAGGAAAAAAAAGAAAAAAAAAGTAAGTAAATAAGCTTTGATTTTATTTTGTTTTGCTTTGCTTTTTTAAAGGGAATTATATTTTATGTAAAGTAATCTTTTTCTTTGGGGTCCCTTTCTTTGGGGTTCCTTTTGGGAACTCCTTGGTAAGAAGAATTTTCCTCTGGGATGCACTCGCACAGGATCGCTCACCACATTGAAATTTACTTCCACCAAGATTTGAACATTGGTCTCCCATGTGGGAGATAGGAATCCATACCATTGGATTCAAGGGTCCTTAGGGCTTGTTCTCTTCGGCATAAAAAACTGAACCGAACTGAACTGAACCGAACTGAATTGAACTGAACTGAACTGAACTGAACTTAACTTAACTGAACTGAACTGAATTGAACTGAACTGAACTGAATTAAATTATAACTAATTAATAGTAATGAATTATCATTTAGAAGCGAAGCGAACCAACTCCATGATCGAATCGAAGCGAACCGAAGCGAAAATAAGTTCTGGGGAGAATGCGCCTTAGTATGTAAAGTAATCTTATATCTTAAGTGTTTTTGTCAAATAAACCCTTTGTACCCCCAAGTTGTGATAACTTCCAATTTTAAACGTAATTGAAGTTAATGAATTCGGAAGTGACGGTGTTAAGGTAAAAAAGCCTACATAACTACTCCTGCATCTCATTTTTTTTTCAGAATTTTTTTTATTTTTACGACCTTGTTTTACGTAAAAATTTTAAAAGGAGTTGTGACGTTCATAAAAATAGTTATATATGTGAAAATTTCAAAAGGGATTGTGAGGCGCAGAGGATATATATAGACTATTTACGTCAATAATGGAATCTCCAAAATCATTTAGTTCAATTACATTGTACAAGTTATAGGGGTTAGCTTCAAAACGGGTGCAAACTTAACGGTTATTTGTGAAAAATACTTAATATACAGGATTACTTGATATAAATTCCTTTTTAAGAAATCATCTCTAGTTTAGTTAGTAAAACTTTATAGTTATTAGTTAGTACCCAAGATTTTAACCTTTGCAACTCTCTTTACCAATATTTCTTTATTCTTCGTTTTTTTTGTTGCCCACCAATCTTTGTCAAGGTCTCAAGGTAGTGGGTTCTACCTCTTGTTACTATACTATATCATGACATTATCCACTAGCTCTAGCTGGATAACATCAGAAGGGTGATTAATCAACTTTTTTTCTAATAACTTGAAGACAATTTATACCAGATTCATTAGTCATTTAAAGTTCCAACTTACTTGCATCAAGGGGAATCAAGAACAAAAGTAAGGTTTCATTTTGTACGTATTACATATATGTTCGTTGTTGTTTTCATCATATCCTTTTCTATGTAACAGATCATATCATATGCAGAACCTAGACCTTGATTGTGTTTATCACTTATAAAGTTGAAAAGCCAATGGAATGCTCTAAGTCAAAAACTGTTACCTTCATATCACTCCAAAATTGAAATTCTCAGCTTTTTAGACTTGATCTCTACTGGGATCCACTCATAGATTATTATACGATTTGGTTTTTAACCTTGTATCATTATTTATCTATACTAATATATTAAAAGGCGTTTGTTAAGTTTAGTTGGCTTACAATTTCCGTCATCCTTCTCATTCATCAATAAAGATATATTTACACATCCTAAGTAGGGAATTCTACTTCACCACTAAACATATTCCTAATACATAACCTAAATATAGAGTCCTAACACCATCCCCAGTCGGAGCGTCAGAAATCACGAACGCCCAACTTGGACAATAAAAATTCAAATTGAGTCCTACCAAGTGCTTTTGTAAAAATATCTCGCTAACCGAAACTTAGTAGAACATATGACGGACTCACAAGACCTTCACCACAAAGATCACGAACAAAATGACAATCAGCCTCAATATGTTTAGTACGTTCATGAAACACCGAATTCTTGGCAATATATAACGTAGATTGACTATCACAATATAATGTCATTCCTGCAGGATGCTGAACTCCAAGATCACCTAGTAGCTGCTTAAGCCACTTTAATTCACAAACTATAGCAGCCATAGAACGGTATTCTGCCTCTGCAGACGACCGAGACACTGTAGGCTGCTTCTTGATCACCTAGTAGCTGCTTAAGCCACTTTAATTCACAAACTATAGCAGCCAAAGAACGGTATTCTGCCTCTGCAGACGACCGAGACACTGTAGGTTGCTTCTTAGTCTTCCAGGAAACAGGAGAATATCCCAACAACACAAACCACCCACTCAGGGATCTCCGAGTAATAGGACAACTAGCCCAATCGAAATCACACCACCCTTCACAGGAGATCACTATCAGAACGAAATAATATTCCCTGTCCTGAATTTTTCTTCAAATATCGAACTACTCTCAAAGCTGCCTCCCAATGAACCATTTTAGGAGCCTGCATAAACTGTGACAAAATGTGAACAGAATATGCCAGATCAGGCCTAGTAACAGCAAGATAAATCAACCTTCCCATCAACCTGCGATACTTCTATGGATCATCAAACAAAGGACCATCAGCCAAAGCAAGTTGATGGTGCTGCTCCATAGGAAACTCGGTTGGCTTGGCGCCGAGCAAGTCGGCCTCAGAAATAATATCCAAGGCATACTTCCGTTGACTCATAAAAATTCCCTGCGGCCCCCTGGCAATTTCAAGGCCTAGGAAATATTTCAAAGCGCCTAAATCCTTCATTTTAAAACATTTGCCAAGGTAAGATTTGAAGTTCAGTAAAGCTTCCTGATCATTCCCTGCAATAATCATATCATCCACATAGATTAGAACGTTCGGTTGAATATTTTTCCTGGTCAAAGTGAACAAGGAATAATCAGAATAAGACTGCTTAAACCCATAGGCTTTCAAAGCAGTGGCCAATTTGGCAAACCAACACCTAGGTGCCTGCTTCAAACCATACAACGATTTTTTCATCCTGCACACCAGATTAGTATTTCCTCACTGAAAACCCGGAGGAATTTTCATATACACTTCTTCCTCCAAATCACCATGTAAAAACGCATTGTGGACATCCATCTGATAAATATCCCTTTTTTTCACCGCTGCAATAGCTAGGAAAGTGCGAACCGTTGTCATTTTTGCTACAGGGGCAAAAGTTTCATTATAATCAATTCCTTTCACCTGATGATGACCAATTATAACCAATCTGGCCTTCAACCGCTGCAATTTTCCCTTCTCATCATATTTTTCTGTATACACCCACTTACTCCCCAAGGCCTTCTTACCGGGAGGAAGAGGTTGCAATTCCCATGTGCCTTGATCCTCCAAAGCTTTTATCTCAGCTCCCATGGCTTCACGCCACCCTTCATGTTTCATAGCTTCTTTAAATGACTTTGGAGGGTGCCCCTGCTTATGGTCGCTAGAAATCTGCGATGTTTATCGAAAAACTTTTCACAACTAACATACTGTGTAATAGGATAGGGAGAACCTGAGGACGATGCTGAAACGGGTGACTGAGTCGATGAACTTTTTTTTTTCACTACAGTATGAGTCACATAATCCTGCAACTTTTTATTTGAGAATTTGGTGCGTTTTCCTCGCCCCAAATGTGCTCCATCATCCTCCCTACTCCCTCCCTGCGTGCCAACATCCCTGGCCACGTCTACAGGGTCCGGTGCACCAACCTCCGGCGCACGTGGCTCGGCCTCCATAGCCGGCGCCACCTCGACGCGTGGCTCGGCCTCCTCAGCCGGCGCCACCTCCACATCATCTCCTGGTCCAAGTCCCCCTTCAACATCAACGGGAACTTCAATAATAGGCACGAGACAATTCCTCATCAAAAAATTCATCCATTCCCCGCTGTCCCTCCACAACCAACTTATTCACAGAGTTCGAACCACAAAGAAATGGAAATTGATTTTCAAGAAACTTCACATCACGGGAAACAAAATATTGTTTGGTGTCTAAGTCATATAGTTTCCATCCTTTCTGAGTATAAGAATAACCAACAAAAACACAACGACGGCTCCTACTGGCAAACTTATCACCCCCATGATAAATATTATAAGCATAACACAAACAACCAAAAATCCGAATATCTATCATCTTAGGGGGCTTGCCAAACAAACACTCATAGGGGGTTTTTATAATCAAGCACTACAGTGGGGGTTCGATTTATTAAATGACAGGCCGCCTGAACACAATCTCCCCAAAACTTCAAAGGTAGATTAGCCTGAAATCGCAATGCACGTGCGACATTTAATATATGTCCATGTTTCCGTTCGACCCTTCCATTCTCATTTGTGGGGTTTTAACACATGAAGTTTCAAAGAATATTTCTTGTTTCACAAAATAGGGGGTAAACAATTAAACTCAGTGCCAATAATCACTCCTAACACGTTTAATTGTCTGATTAAATTGTCTTTCCACCAATGCCACAAAATGCAGAAACATAATTTCAACCTCCAATTTATTATATAATAAATAAGTCCAAACAGTCCGGGAAAAATCATCAACGATTGTTAAAAAATATGAAGCACCACAAGCAGACTTAGTTCTATATGGCCCCCATAAATCACAGTGTATTAATTCAAAAATCCTACTAGCTCTACTATCACTCCTTGGAAAACTAGTTCTAGGTTGATGAGCACGGAAACAGACATCACACCCATCTTTATTGCAGCTAGTAATAGTAGAGGGACTCACACAAGGTAAATCTCGCAGAACTTTCTCCGAAGGATGACCCAAACGCTTATGCCATATATCCATCGATGCCATGCCATCAACAACCATTATATTTACCTTTGGAACACCTTGGAAAAAGAAAAGTCCGTCTTTTCGTTCACCCGCTCCAATCAATGTCCTCGTGAATTGGACAATACAATTTGCAGAATCCAACAATTGTGGAATAGAAATCAAGTTACAATCAAGATTAAGCACAAATAGAACATTATTAATTTTCAAGTTTCCAGGAAGAATCACATCTCCCTCATGTGTAGCATCTGTTGTACTTCCATCAGGCAATCCAACTGGACAACCATTAATTTTTCGAGGTGCACACAAGTAAGAAAACGTGCCGGTGACATGATGAGTTGCACCGGTATCCAAAATCCATAAGAAGTTACCATTGGGCCTATTTTTAGGTTGAGGGAGATTCAATAAATCCAACAAATTTTGCCATTGTTCTAGTGTAATCCCTACAAGACCCGCAACATCAGAATCTTGGGGCTGCTGTCCGCCAAATTTCGACCCGTCGGAGGGACATAAACCCCTGACGGCTTTATTAGTTGTACAAAAATTCAATAAAGTAAAATTATGATGCTTCTTAATATGGTTGGACCCCATACTGCCACTTCTCTTCAACCATAAAGTACAATCTCTCTCCTCTTCTATCTTCTGCAACTTCATCTTTTCGTCTTAGCTTTTTCTAGTTGAATTCTAATACTCGGTGTTGTTGCCTTCATCATCTCCGGCAACTCCACGTTATATCTCGGTGTTGGTGCAGTCATCGGTCCGTCAATCATCACCATCCTTTTTTCGCTATGAAGATTTGTGTTGTAAAAATTGGGTTTTGGAATCCGGGTTGCTGGGTTCATCTTTCTGATTTTTTTTTTTTTTTTTTTTCTGATTTTCAAAAAAAAAATCTAGGTTTGAGGTTCTTGGTTCTTTGGCTTAGAGAAGGATCTTGGTTCGGTTTTTCAAAGAACTCGGAAAAAATCGAGCCTTGTTTCGGTTTTCAGATTCAAGTTTGGTTCGAATTTTTCAGATTTTTGGTAGAGAGTATTTCAGGTTTTGGCTCTTGATACCATGTTAAGTTTAGTTCAATTTTCGTCATCCTTCTCATTCATCAATAGCATATATTTATACATCCTAAGTAGAGTCCTACTTCACCACTAACCTATTCCTAATACATAACCTAAATATAGAGTCCTAACAAAGCTCCTAAACAAGGAACGATGCTGCGTAGCACTTTTCCTTAGTGTCTTTAACTTCGTGTATTCCACGTGCAATTAAAAATAGAAAATGCATTGTATAAGATTCGACCCTGTGATTTCAAGCATATATACTAAAGTCTTAACCACTAAACCAAGTGATACTTGATGTTATCATTTATAAGTAAAATTGAGTAAATGAAAGATATAATTACCTGTGGCGTAGCACGGGCCTAAAAACTAGTTACAAGTCAAAAATTGTATCATTAGCCTTATAAAGTAAAACTAATCTCTTCTTCGTTGTGGGCCCGACACTAATACCATGTTATATATGGGCCTGGGTCGCACCCATTAGCTGAATAGGTAGTCCACTTTACAAGACCAAATGAGGTTCCACCTTAAAACCATATGGCAATAAGGGGAGTAGTCCCTTAGCCTTATAAAGTGAATTCATTATGAAATTACAAATACTCCCTCTGTTTTTTTGAAGATCTTATCACTTTCCGTGTGGTCCATAGAGTGAAGATCTACTCAGAATATTTATTTTGGTGAATGAGTGTTTGATCTTAGCATCAACAGTTATTTGAAACTCGAGTGTTTGATATTGCCTTATTTCCTCCTTATATACTGGTTAGAGCTTATAAACAATTTGGCTTTTCTAAATTCTAATTGAGACATTTCATTCAAGAAAATAAATAGGTAAGTATAGCATACACCATTGTTAGAAGCTTAACATAAGAATGACTTGATCCGACCATTATTTTAACACGTTCATGACCCAATTTGAACATGATCTAAACCTAAGATAACTCGACACTAGCCATCCTAATCGAAACTAACTCAACCTAAACTCAAAATTGATTGCATTGAATATCGAACCCGGAATGAAACTGAAAAGATATACTCCCTCCGTTTTTTAAGATGTAACATTGGACTTTTCACATTTGTCGAGGCACAACTTTGATCGATAATATCTCTAATTGTATAAAAGTAAAAATTATAAAAAATATATATTTGGAAAGTGTATACCGTGACGAATCAAACAAGATCTCACATGACTATATTTTTTCTTATATATAAATAACAATTAATGGTTAAAGTGTATTGGATGAATAGTGTTCAAAGTCAATACGTTACATCTAAAAAACGGAGAGAGTACAAACAAATTGACCCAAAGGGGAATTCATCCTAAGTAATGAGTTGACCTGAACACAGACGGAGTATCGGAATTGATATCTACTTATATTAGAATGACTAGTGAAAAACGTCCGGAAAAAACGTACCTAAAATTATACCTAAAGACCACCACTATTGCCCATTTGCCCCAAAAAAAAGGGACGTGCAAAATAAATCATAACTGAAGAGCAGCATCCAATGAACTTAATTAAGCTCCCATTAATCATTTAATCATTTAATTAATTGGTAGCTACATTGCACATGCATGAAGCAGGTAATTCTAGATTGCAATAAAAACGGTTCTTTTATCCTTGTTTTAGTGGTTAGCTTTACGTTTCTGAATATCCAGACTGCATCTTTTGCCTAACATTAATGTACATTCGCTTTCTTGTATGACATATGGTGGCGGTTATATTCGGCCCTGTTGAAGACAGTTTTGTCCGATGAATCTAGAAAGTGTTAGGAAAGAAGTACTATATTAGTACTTCCTCCAAAACAAAATAAGTGAAACACTTCTCTCATTTATGTGAGAGCTTTTTGAGACAAGTGTTTCACTTATTTTGGAACGGAGGAAGTATTAACTAAGACAAGACTCCATACATATTACATACCTCACACAACGTGCGACCTGTTCAACTGATGCTTTCAGTAGTTTTTTTTTATTTGGGTTTAGTGTTCATTTTAATGTGCTAATAAACTCAATTTTTATTGGTCAAAATTAATATAAATTGTGGAAAAATAATAATAAATATTCCCAGTATGACAACTAAAATGGGACTTAGGAAGTATTATACTTTTTAGAAGCTCCACAAAGCACTAGGGGAAATAAATTATTTTACGGCCTCTATCGACAATCAAAATACAAATGAGGCAACTAGATTAAATGATTCAAAGAATAGAGATAAACAAAATGGAAAAATATCTCTCCTAAACCCTAGCCTCTCTCTCTCAAACCCTAGCCTTTATTAGTGTTCTTCTAGCGGTTTCTGTCGGTTGTTATACTAGTGGAAAGTCCTAAATTTTGTTATTATTATCTTTTATTGTTATTTTAGATTGGCCTTGTTTGGTAGAGAGAGGTTTGGGACAAAATTAAAGGTTTGAACTCATATTAGAGGATTTGACTAGTCAATCCTCTAATTTGATGTGTTTGAGTAAGAGAGGTTTCAATTAGCGATGGCCCAAAAGCTCTTTTTGAAAAAGGTGGAGGAGGATCTTTTTGACATTGTAGGTTCCTAGAATGAATGGCCAATTACATTTATGTCCCAAGATTTTTTAAAATTACATCAATAAACAATAAAAAGTACAATAGGTTACATGTCTTTATTTGTTATTTTACATAATTAAGAATCAACTATCGCCTACTTACCAAACACCTTTTATTCAAATAAATTAATACACCGCCTATCAACTAACAACTATCCGCTGGGCTTACTAAAGAGGGTCATTATCTTTTACGTAAATGTTATTATTGTTGTAGATGTCGTAGCGATTTCATAATGATAATTTTCCGGTTCTCTTCAAAAAAAAAAAAGAGATAGAAAAGCCCATGAATATATCGACAATCAAAATACAAATATTGCCAGTTATGTTGATGTAGATAATAGTGATAAAGAAGCCCAAAAGGCCAAAACAGGTCCCAAGGATCGACGGCTTACTCGACCGTACATTAGTATATCTGCTCATTGACCATCGACTCCTCACCAACCTAGTCCGTTACATTTCGATATGCTAGTACGTTTACTTTTTGTTTGATACTTTAGTTGAGTTTTCCTTTCAAATTCCTAGATTTAACTAATCAAAGACGCATGTGTTAACATAAAGTTGAGGACAAAAAACTAAGTGAAAATAATTGACCTCATAAAACTAGCATCACCCCATCCCTCATATACCAAACAACATATAACAGAAGTTGTTTCTTGTTACCGTTTCTAGCATGTTAAGTCTCTCACCATAGATGTCCCAAGTAAGAGAGCATATAGCACCAACCAACAGGGTTCAGAAAAAACTCCGAACAAATTTGTCATTCTATAACAGTTATCACCCACTTAGTAGTGATACATTGTCAAAATTACAGGGTGATTTTACTAACCCTTCTAGCAAAACCTGATTAAACAAGCAAAACAGCATTTATACAGCCATCATTCTCTGGGTCGTTTGTCACTTGAGCGTACTTCCCTGAAATAACCACAAAAAACCAATTAGGCAAAAAGAAAAAGATGGAAACACAAGTTACGACTGACAAGCCAAGAATAATCACTCACCCCATACAACTTTCCCAGCAGGCGTGACCAGACCTAGTTCACTCACGTTGACCTAAAGTAAGCAAGAAGTAAACAGGTTAGTAGCACATTTTCTGTTAAGACTTACTATGGCATTAAGCAAATAAAATAAGAAGAAATGAAATGAGGAGTCGAGGAGCATACCTCAATTATAGTACCCTTGGTCATAACACCAAGGGAAGTGTACATAGGACCATTGGGGTTCTTCTTTACTCCAATGATCTCGAGATTAAAAGAACATTTTAGTTCAGGATGGGTGACATTGGCCTTGGTGAACCGCAATCCTGATGGGCGGATAAACCGTTCATACTTTGGAGGTTTTCTAGTGAAACCAGGACCAACAAATGTAGCTTTTGTTATCATTCTTTTCCATTGCTTGGCTGCAAGAGAAATACGGAACTATTAGACACTTGACTAACATTGTAAAAGTAATAAGGTAAAACAATACAGAAATCCAGGAATAGAAGACAAAGGGGAGGATCAGAAGTTATGCAACAAAAATAAAATAATAATTTCCTCAAGTTAGAACAGCTCCGTGGCTTTCAAGAATACATAGCAGAGTCCACGTAAAAGATAAGCCAGCCTAATTAGACAAAATAAATGAATCCAATACACCACCAAATCCGTCTAAGAAGGTAAACCAACTACCAAAGGAAACCCGATAAACAGATAAGGGCACCTCATGAAATACTTACTCTTCCTTTTCCCAGACCTTATAACTTTGAACATTTCGTCTTCAGCAACTGGTCTAACCTGAGGAACAATAAAAAAACAAATTCAAAGTTAGAGCACTTTCAAAACGCAAACTGTACTATTTTCAACCTTCTTCATGGAACTTGAGAAGAAAGTTTAAAATCCCCAAGAAGAAGGTGACTAAAATGTGGAGGTCCAAATGAAATGAGAAATCTGTCTTTAACCAGGATTTAGTAAGCAGATAGAAGCTCAGAAATAAAATATGGATAAGAACATGATCAAAGCAAAGTTGGACTCACCTTGGGTAATGGAACCTCCCATTTCCCAGCTTTCTCTTTTCTTTTTGCTTGATTGTGTTGCTAAGGATCTATTCGAAAGATACAAGAGAAAAGCAAAAGAAACAAGTTAAAACAAAATAAACAAGTTCCAACTGATTATAACCAATAAAGGAGAGACTAAGAATTACCCTCAGAAAGTCAAATAGAAAACCCAAAAAAGCCATATTAGAGCAAGTACAATAGATTAATGAAAGAAAAAAAAAAACATTTTAAGGCCTCTTTCTCTGACCAAAATCTATTAGCATATTGTTCTTGGAGGAACCATTCTATGGACACCAAACTGTCAATAAGCAACCCTCAACCAGAAGACATGTTATTGACAGACCATAAAAAGGTACACTCAGCCTTTTGGTGTCCTCCTATTTATGTTGGAACTATTTTAGGGCTCCTATCTCTAGTGCAATGCTAAACCCTTGCTAACAGAATTCCAGATATCTCATAGAAGGCCTCAGGCATGGCTAATAAAAAGAAGAGCAACATCATACTCATTAGTTAAACAATGAGTGAAGATACAACACAGGGTCCATGAATATTAGCTGTAAAGTCTTGACCATGCAACACCACCTCATCTAACATTCTTATTAAACATTTTCAGGCAAGGAACAGTAGCCAGAATCAACTCTGTTCACGGAAAACAAACTAAGTATGAAGATACTCGCAACAATAGCACACTAGCAATAGTTAATAAACGCAATCTATGATGGCTTTTAGACCAGGTGGTGGGATAGCAAGTTCATATGTTCCTATACAGTCCCATGACATTCGTCAAATCAATGGGGAGCAAAACAAAAGCAGAGGTCTCAAAAGTGGCTTCTAGCTCAGGTTGTGCAGAAAACAAGTTAAGCATAAAAGAAAGTTCACAGTTTCAGTGAAATTTGTCAAATGATCATCAGCAATAAAGAGTTCTTACAAATTGCATATAGCTATATGGCCAATGACTGCTTAATTCTAAACCTCTATCTACAAAAGTATATTGAAGTTTGGAAAGAATCAATCCATGACAATAAATCAATTGAAAAGATGTTGTAGAAGATAGATTCAGAGATTACTGAGTAAATAGGAACAGTGTCAAAAGAAAAATTATTAAACCAACCTTAGCCCTTGTCGTTTGCTCACGATCAAGTAAATATGCAGGGACAGCTCCATCTTGAACTTCATCCACCTTGCTCCTACTTGGTGTTTCGTCATGCATCTTAAGTCTGTTGATATAGCATCCAAGTTAACCAAAAAGTACAGCTAAAACACCTCAACATGAAGAAAAGGAAGTTTTGGATAAAGGAGAGGAGCATTCAAAATTTTGAGTAACAGATCCGCTTCACTAGAATAAACAGCTCTCAGAAGCTGTCATACCTACAAGCATCAGATAATTCAAGTTCCTTCCCCTATCTCTGATTCTTCCACATTACTATGCAACTAATATAGTTCCATCACCTCCTGGGACTATTAAACTGACCCTCTTACCCATTTGTTTCAACCACCCAATTTCATGAAAAAGACATCACTATTTTAAGCCTTCCATTATCACAACCTCAAAATACCTGTCCACTCTATATAGAAAAAACTGTAGCCTTTACATATCCGAGAAAACCTATAGGATTAAGAAACACTCTTAAGTACCACATTGAGGCCCTATGCTTGATCCAGGAAGTCTACGTTGTTATACACTGTTGTCAGCTAAAGAATCTACGCAATGTCTACCCTCCACTTCAAAAACCCGCCACGAATAGTACGATTAACCCAAACATGCCTCATTGACCACATGACATAAAACCTCATCTACCACCATCCTCCTGCTTACTCGCAAGCACAAATTACAATCTACATCCTTCATCTATAACCTCAATGAAACCAACAACGATCCAACCCAATAACAACCCAAAGCCATCACCAATATTAGCTATGAATGAGATCTCTCCACTACAAACAGTATCCTAATTTGTTCCAATCTCCATCATATAATCCCTCAAATCTCAATAATTCCGCCCTAAATACTCTTAATTCACCAGTATCTCCAAAAAACCGGAAAACAAACATGCTTATTGAAACTAACACAAGTTAACATCCTTTAACACAAAAAAAAATTACAAGAAGACAACTTACGTTTTCTTCATTAAAGCTTTCTCGGCGTATCGTTTCTTAGCAAACATCTTACCCTTGATACCCAAAGCCTGTTTTTCCCCATCAAAATTGAAAAACAACCAAAATCAGCAAAAATCAAAAACATTGCAATAATCGATTCAAAAAAACAAAAAAAACGTATAAAATGCGAAAAAAATTACCTTTTGCGCATATTTGGGCGTTCATGGACTTCACGCGCAGCCTTCTTACGCTTACGCTCGAAGTAATCGAGACGGTATCCATTTCTCTTCCTATGAAGCTCGATGTAATCTCCTTGAGGCTGTCAAAAAAATCAAAATTAAATTCTCAGAAAAGCTTGAAAAACGCATAAAAAAAGTTTTCGACATTGAAATTAGGGATTGGAGCTTAAGAAAAGTGCAGAAATAGAACAGTAGTGATTTGATGGTGGAGGAGAGAGAAAGTGAGAGGACGAACCATGGTGACTACTTCGCCGATAAAACCCTAGAAAACGGTGGATTGGGGAAAGATTTTAGGTACTGTAAAATTCAGAGGAGAGAGAGAAGAGATGTTGGGGGTTTAGTGTTTTTTAGAGGATGCTGTTTTGTTTGGGTAAGGGTAGTTTTTGCAAACCGACTTATGAGCCCATTATCTTTATAGATATGGGCTCTTGTTTTTTAAGGTCCGTTCGAGATTATCGACAGTCCTCGAGTATTGAGGAGGCGTTTGGTTGAGGGTGTGAAGAAAGGAAAAGGGTTTCCAAACTTATGTTTCCCTTATTTGATGTTTGATTGATGATTTTTTCCTTTCCTTTACCCATTTTTCAGGTTAATACCCCTACCCTTAGATTTATTACCCAACCTTCCCCCAAGGTTTTGGATACCCCCAAATCCCTCTACACTATAACACAACCGACCACCCCACCACCACCACCACGACCATCCGAGCCGCCGCCACCACCCTCCACCCGAGTCGTCGACCCCCGCAACCCGCCGAAAACCCCACCCCACCCGCCGAAAACATCCCCCAGCCCAAAACCCCACCCGCACCCTTGGAAACACCACCCCAACCGCCGAAAATCCCACCCCACCCGCCGAAACACCACTCCCACCCGCCATGTGGAACGATGCCACGTGGCACTTTCCCTTAGAGTGTTTAAGTTCATGTAATCCACGTACAATAAAAAAACAAATGCATTGTATAAGATTCGACCCGTGATCACAAAGATATGTTAAAAAGTCTTAATCATTGTAATCAAGTCGATACTTAATGTTATAATTATAAAGTTAAATATTAATAAATGAAGATATAATTACCCGAGGCGTACGGCCTAAAACTAGTTTATAAATGTAAAATTCATACTTTCTCGCTTTTCTTTAGAGTTTTAGTGATACTATATTGATTTCTAACACTATTCAAGATCTTCGTTATGACCCTCTTTTATTATTTATACGTAAGAAAAAAAATATAGTTATGTGGGGTTTTTCGATTTGGCTCGACAAGTATTTTTGAGATATCAACTTTTTATAATTTTTTTTTTGCAAAATTAGAGATATTAAAGTTTAAAGTTGTGCGTTAGAAACATGAAAATCTTTAGGTACAACTAGAAAAGGGAGGATTTATGATAGGATAAATTTCATGGAACTACCTTTTATAACAAAAAAATTTTAAAACTACCTTATAATTTTTTTTCAAAAACTACCTTATAAAACAAAACCCGTTTCAAAATGACCACCAATTGACGACATCCGTTAATTTTGACCGTTAACCCCTCTTTGACCATCACATGATGATGGTCCGTGTGAGATCATTAAAACTAACAAAACTTCAATCTCAACCCTAAATAATCCAATACAAATCTAAGATCGGGACTCACGTGAGCTTTTAATGAACTCACGTGAACCAACATGCGATGGTCAAAGGAGGGTTAACTGGCCAAAATTAACTGGATGTTGTCATTGGTGGTCGTTTGAAACGGGTTTTGTTTTATAAGGTAGTTTTTTGAAATTTTTTTGTTATAAAAGGTAGTTACAAAAATTTTAGCAACCTTACAACTTGGATGAGGTTTCTAGTTAATCTACATCAGCAATGGAAACATTAGACATCAGCAATGGAAGAAGCAGCAGGAAGAATCCAAGACATTTGTCCTCTCTCAAGTCTCATGGGGCATATGGACCACACAGAACTACTTTTCATATGAAACCATTCAAATACGATTTTCTATATCTTTCTATAGTCCTATTGCATGATTTGCATCATTTATCCTTAAATAATTCTCCTACATTTACATACACCGAGACAAAAGAAAATAAAGATTCCGACACTATCTAAATTAAAAGTATGATGTTTGTTCTTTTAGTTTATAGAGCTTGTTAATGTTTGCCATAATAAAATATGAGCAGGTTAAATTTTGAGGAGATTTGGAGTTAGAGCAGTTCGTTAATCTCTTTAATTACATTTTATGTCAACAACGAATGCTTAATCTTCGTTTGCATGCTTGTCTTCCTAGATATGTAAAGACTTATCACATACATGTCATACATCACTTTGTTGATGTTCTTGTCCCTAAAAGCAATTAGATAAACTATTTATAACTATCCTTTTCTAATACTTAAATACAATACTAGATCTTGAAATATCTTATGATTTTGAAAGATAGAATTAAATACTTCCTCCGTTCCAAAATAAGTTAAACACTTGTCTCAAAAAGCTCTCACATAAATGAGAGAAGTGTTTCAATTTATTTCCAAACGAGGAAGATGCGTATTCCTTCAAGAGTTTTTGGAATAGGAATTCTCCTTATCCTTTCACCTTCTACTTTCGGAAAGCCGACTACGAACTATGAAACAAAAGTACTTCATTTTGTTGGACATAACCGTATTGGACATGGATACGTCACCCATATACTACGTGGGATATCGAGTACTATTTTTCTTTGCTTTACTTTTTATTCATTTTTTAATCATCTATATTCTTTTTAAAGAGGGTTTTCTCGGTTTACTTAAGTATATACTTCATGTCACATATTCTATAAAGGTAAAATTAGTCTAAAACACCACAAACTATGATTCGGAACATCCAACACCCAAACTTTGGACTAAGTAACCAAAACACCACAAACTATTGGTGTGGGTCGGGTGCGTATCATAAATTACGACGGAAGATCCTTTCGCGATACTCCAAACTTCTAGGAACGATTTTCGATTTCTTCTTGAAGAACAAAGAGTTTTAGAGAGAAAACTTGAGATTGGTACTTAGTCACCGGTGAGAAAAGGCATCTCCAACTTGCTCTCAGGCAACTGTTTTGATTCTTAATAAAAGTTTGTAATAGTAGAGTGCCGGCCCATGCTTATGGGTGTTGAGCCAATTTTCAACTAGTTGTTTTAACGAAAAATAATTAATTTTGGTGGCGGAATTAAATAAAGTTTGGCATTTCGGTGGCAACAAACAACAGCACCTTCCAGTCCTCAAGGAAACAAAAAACATCCAGCATTCCAGCTCAATATTCATCAACTTTCATATGCAGCATTACAGCAATAATTATACCCCACTAAATAATGCTTTTTGTTCCATTAATCCTCTCACTAATTTTCAGATCTCATTCTTTAACTACCCCACCTTCACAAAATAACGGTTTTACCCTCCTTTCTTTCTCTCACTTCCTGTGTACTGTAGTACTGAGTGCCAGAGATAGTGCTATGGAAGTGGACCATTACACAAGATGAGAGAGAATCACAAAATTCCCATTATTTCATTAGATTTGCAACCCAGAAAACAATACTTCAAAAAGCATACATTTTTCCATTTTTTCTGAAACATACACTCAAAGTTTTCACCTGGGTGTTGAAGTTTTCTCTCTCTAGATCCACCTTTCTTGCACATTCTCTCTTCTGACACTTATTTTGAGCTTTCTCTCACTTGTTCATGCAAAATTTGACATGGGTTTTGGTTCTTGGAAGCTTAAATGAGGCCAGTTATGGAAGTTAACTGGGAAAAAAGGAAGCTTTTTTTAGTTTTTACTGTGTTTTTCTCTAATTACAGTGGTTTTTAGTGTTACAGATCCTGGTGACCTTGCAATTCTGAAAGAATTCAGAAAAGGGTTGGAAAATCCTGAGCTTTTGAAGTGGCCCAGCAATGGAGATGATGACCCATGTGGAAATAAGTGGCCTTTTGTGTCTTGTGAAGATGGGAAAGTTACCCAAATTCAACCTAAGAATTTAGGGTTGAAGGGAACTTTACCTCATGATTTCAACAAACTGGATAAACTATTCAGTTTAGGTCTTCAGAACAATAATTTAACTGGTATGCTACCTTCTTTTAATGGGTTAAAAGATTTGAAGTTTGCATATTTAGATTTCAATAATTTCACTTCAATTCCTACTGATTTCTTTGATGGGTTAGTTAGTTTACAAGTGATGGCATTGGATTATAATAGAAATTTGAATGCTAGTTCTGGCTGGTCTTTCCCTCTTGGGTTGCAAGATTCAGCTCAGTTAGCTACTCTTTCATGTGATTCTTGCAATTTAGTGGGTCCATTGCCTGATTTTTTGGGTAATTTGGGGTCACTTTCTGAGTTAAGGTTGGCGTTGAATCGAATTTCCGGTGGGATTCCGTCGACTTTTAATGGGTCTATGTTGCAATCACTTTGGTTAAATGGACAGGGTGGTGGTGGGATGAATGGTCCTTTAGATGTTATTGTGACAATGGAGTCACTAACTACTGCTTGGCTTCATGGGAATCAATTTAGTGGGGTTATTCCTTCCAACATTGGCAGTCTAGCCAGTTTGAAGGATCTTAATCTTAACTCGAATCAACTTGTTGGGTTGGTTCCGGATAGCTTGGCTGACATGGAAATGAATAACTTGGATCTAGGCAACAATCATTTCATGGGTCCGATTCCTGAGTTTAAGACTAAGAATGTTTCATATGATTCAAATTACTTTTGTCAAAAAACTCAAGGAGCTCCTTGTGCTCCGGAAGTTATGGCACTTCTCGATTTCTTGGATGGGTTAGAATATCCGTCAATCCTTAGTGCTTCATGGTCAACTAATAACCCATGTGTTGGATGGTTGGGAGTGATTTGCAATGACAATAAACAGGTTAGCATCATAAATTTGCCTAATCGTGGCCTTAACGGTACACTAAGTCCCTCACTTGGGATGCTTGAATCCCTTGAAAAAGTTTTACTCCATGATAACAATATCGCTGGTCAAGTTCCCTCAAACTGGACCAACTTGGAAGTCCCTTACAACGATAGATTTGAGTAACAACAATCTTTCCCCTCCATGGCCGAAATTTAGCAAAAATGTCAAACTTGCTATTGAAGGTAATACTCCACTTGCGTCCCCTCCATCAGAAAATCCGTCACGTCATGGTCAAACTTCACCCTCCAAAGGCTCTGGTGCTGGCTCCGGCTCTGGCTCCGGCTCTGGTTCTGGCTCTGGTTCTGATTCTGGTTCTGGCTCTGTCTCTGGCTCTGGCTCTTCTCAAACATCAGAAAATAGGAGCTCTAAAAGATCTAAAGTGGGTGCTATTGTAGCTCCTGTTGCAAGTATTGCTGCTCTTGTACTAATGGTGATTCCTTTGTCTATATATTACTGTAAGCGGAAGAAATATGTTCACCAATCTCCCAACTCTATCGTGATTCACCCAAGAGACCCATCAGATACCGATAATACCGTTAAAGTAGTTGTCGCTAATAACACCACAGGCAGTAATTCAGCTGGAAGCGGTTCCGCCAGCAGGAATAGCAGTGGGACGGGTGAGTCCCATGTCATTGAAGCTGGAAATTTGGTCATATCAGTTCAAGTTCTCCGAAATGTGACCAAAAACTTTGCCTCTGAGAATGAGCTGGGTCGTGGTGGTTTTGGAGTTGTTTACAAGGGGAATTAGATGATGGAACTACAATAGCTGTGAAGAGAATGGAAGCGGGTGTAATTAGCAGCAAAGCGTTTGATGAATTTCGATCTGAAATCGCAGTACTGTCTAAAGTTCGGTCATCGGCATTTGGTATCTCTTTGGGATATTCAGTTGAAGACAATGAGAGAATTTTGGTGTATGAGTATATGCCTCAAGGGGCTCTTAGCAGTCATCTTTTCCACTGGAAGACTTTTGAATTTGCAGCCTCTTTCATGGAAAAGGAGGTTAAATATTGCTTTGGATGTTGCAAGAGGGATGGAATATCTCCATAGCTTGGCGCACCAGAGTTTTGTGCATAGAGACCTCAAACCTTCCAATATTTTACTCGATGATGACTTCAAAGCAAAAGTTTCGGATTTTGGGCTGGTAAAACTTGCTCCCTGATCAGGGGGCAACAATCTATGGTCACCAGGCTGGCTGGAACATTTGGATACTTGGCACCCGAATATGCTGGTAAGCAATCATTGTTCTACTTTTTTAAATGGATTAAGTTGAACTATTCTGTGGTCCTATATAGAGACACTAGTCATCTTTTACCTCCTTCCATTCCATTAGATCTACTTATCTAACTTCCATTCACTTGCATATATTGTCATTTATCAATGCACTATTTTTTGATCTTTTGGAAATGCCAAAGGTATGATATCGTATCAGTTTTGTATACCAGTGCGATTGTAACCCCATACTAAAACTTAAACATAACCTCGAACAATATCTAATATTTGGACGGAATAGTAGTTACTTAACAAGCTGACCTGCAACAATGCAGCTCAACTCCGAACTTGTTTGTAGGGACTTTTTATCTACTTGTTTTTTGTATCTCTACCATAAATCAGATGAACCAAATGTTGAAAGGGGTTAATAGCTAGCATAGATGTTTTATATTAAGAGATTGTGGCTTTCATACTGTCCTTGTATCCTTAACACCATTTCCTCTCCGAATGATATTGGATTGTTTTCTTGCTCTTTTCCTTTGTGAAACAAAATACTACTCCTGACAACCCCATGGAATGAATGAAGTAGTTGTGTAACTATTTTCAAGAAAAATTAGATTGTCATTTAGATTGAATCTTCTTCAAATTTCTTTCTGCACAGCAAATCCATTAGATAAGATAATTCCAGCCCTTTTTTTCTTTTGGGGGTTGGGGGTGGGGGTGGTGTTGGGGAATCTATCACAATCAATTTGGATAGTGCAACTGAAATTGGGTTTAATGGGACTAAACGTTATTACTTTAGATCTGAATAGATTGAAAAGACATATACACCTTTAAGGACGGTGGTGTTATTGTGACCTTTTTTAGTAAAGGTGTATACTAAAAATTTCTTAGACAAGAATCAAGATGGTCTAAGATTTAGATGGAACGATGTACATATAGATCTGTTAAGCTTAAAAGTGAATCCCTTGGAGAAAGGAAAGGGCACAGAATCTTGGAAACATCTGGTTTTCAGACTATGGATAAATCACTCCTCTCTTTACCTATCAAAATAAACCCGAGATGAAAAAGTGGGGTTTGAATAAACTAGATTGTGACGAAAAACTCAAACAACCTGGAAATTCTTGTTGGAATTCTCACCCGGCCTGTTTTTGACTCGACCAACTCAAAAACCATTAAATGAGAACCTTTTTGCCAAAGATATTCTAGTATCAATATTGTTGATTTTAGCATGATTTTTGCTGGACTTAGATAACATTTGTATGGTTAGAATTTGTTTCATAAATTGCCAAAAATAATAGAAACATAGATAGTGTCTTCAGATTCCTGAACTCGTTACTCTGGGTCTTGAACAAGCATCGTTTGACCCAAATTCGAAATCAACAGACTCGAATATAGCTGAAGCTCGAAAGCATATGAATTTAAAAAACCTGTTGACAGGTCTACTGATGTCATCAATACATAGCATTTCCTTCTCCTAAAAAGTAGAGAGACGAGAACAACAATTATGATATATTTGGATTGCTTTTAGATGCAACGTATGTACTATGTAGTATGGTCCTAACAGTTCTCTTCTTTCATATTCATTCTATTGTGGTTTTCCCTTTTTTGAAAAGTTAGTTATCATCGTTTCCTAAAAGTTTCTTTGCTATTACATGAAAAGCTGGATTTTACTGACTGATGCACTTAGTATTCTCTGATATCAATATTAGCATGTCTTGCTACCTCTAAAGTCCAATTGTGCAAGCATCGATTAACTCTATTGTTTGTTTGCCTCAGTCACAGGAAAAGTCACAACGAAGGTCGATGTTTTCAGCTTTGGTATCGTGTTAATGGAATTATTGACAGGATTAATGGCACTCGATGAGCACAGGCCTGAGGAACAGCAGTACTTAGCAGCATGGTTCTGGCGGATTAAATCAGACAGAGAGAAGCTATTAGCTGCCATAGATCCTATTGTTGATGTGACAGAGGAAACAGTGGACAGCATTGTAGCAGTCGCCGAGTTAGCGGGCCACTGCACAGCCAGAGAGTCCAATCAACGGCCCGATATGGGTCATGCTGTCAATGTACTAGCTCCACTTGTTGAAATATGGAAGCCATGGGATGATGATACCGAGAATATTCTGGAATTGATTATAGTCTCCCACTAAATCAAATGGTGAAGGGATGGCAGGAAGCTGAAGGGAAAGATATGAGTTACGCGGGTCTCGAAGATAGCAAAGGTAGTAATCCCTGCTAGGCCTAATGGTTTTGCCGATTCCTTTACCTCTATTGATGGTCGATAGATAGCATCTACGTTGATATGTTGTATCTGTATCTTGTAGATATGTTGTTTTTCTTCCCTAGTGATCTTCTAGCATCTCTCTCACTTATGTTCATATCATTTTATGTTGTTGTATTTTTCTTTGGTGCTAGTTTAATGTTGTTGTATTTGGTTTTCCGTGTTTGAACTTTGAAGTTAGTAACCTCAAATTGTACAACAGATCTTCCATTCTTGTTCGAGTTTCTACTGTTTACAAAAATTTTGCACTTGGTATATTGTAATATGATGGAGCTGTGATGAATGTCAGCATGTATGAAAGTTGTTAAGGATGCTCTTCTTTTTCAATGTCTATATTATGATTTGCTTGGCTGAAAATGCCAAAAAAGTTTAATTCTTGATCTGTTTCTCATATATGCTTTTTAGTTAAGAGAGAGAACCAACCGGAGTTTAATAGTGTTTATTAAGAAGCGCCAACCTACATCTTTGCAAATAAAAACACTTACAAGAAGAAACGTACCAAGAAAGAAGACCACTACAAGCAACTAAGGTTGCATAAAGCCACAAACCCAAGCAAACGAACCTTCAAGTAGGTCTTAAGGCGCCCGTTTTTTTGGAAATTCACCGGAATTCAGCCCCGTTCGCATAAATTTCTCTCAGCAGCCATTCACTCTACCATGAGAAAGGGCCTAAGTTTTGCAAAGTTGACTACTATGCTTCACGTAGTATTTAAAAATCACTCACATTAAAGGAATCCCATAAGCCAAAATTATCAAATCCACCTCATACTAAACCAAAGCTAGAAACTTAGCAAAAATGATAACTATTATAAAATGAAAGAAAAACACTAGAAACCCTAACTAATTACAAAGAAAATTACAACAATCTCAATCAAACAAAGATATTCTGCAAAAAAGACGTTCGTACTTTTGCGTAAAAGATTTCCCAAAACAGAGGAATATTCCCTATTGTTCACAAAATCCCAAAATATTCGTTAATTTGTTCAAAATCATAAAAATGTCATTATAATATGCAAACTATTTGCGTATCATGGACTCACAAGGAACAGATTAAGAAACCCTCAATAAGTAATCGAGAGAAACTAACCACATTACTTGAGAGGGAAACAAAACAAAAACATGAAAGGGCAAAATAAACCAAGAGGGGGGGAAGGTATAGGTAACAACGCGTGGGAGACGTTGAATAATTGGCCAAAATCAATTCCATACTAAGGAGTGGAAAAGTCTATTATTAAAGCCACAATCGTTGGTAAACGATAGGATCTAACAATTGGGACGCATCTAAGAGTTTGTATACAAAAATAGTGTTTGAATATAAAAAAAACGTTTCCTTATAAAAAAACCCAAATTTTGTGTCACAATGTCACTATTTTTCTACTAAACACTTTTGTTAGATGCATTTCGTGTTAGATATCTATCATTTTCAATCGCTGTAAAACCGTAAAGACAACATGCAGATGCAACATCATTGGAAGAGGTAAATAATGGCTTCATTGATAGTTAAAGGGGCACACAACGAACTAGGCTTCCATTGAGCCATATGCTGTTGATGACAAAAGACAAGGAAAGACGTAGACCATGATGTTAGAAAAATACTTCCTCCATCACAAAAATAGCGACACAAAAGGAGAAGTTGGTCACTTATTTTCTTCACAGTAGAAGTATTTTTATTCTCGTGCTTGCTCTTTGCGCGGTCTTGGAAGGAGGCAAGGCCAAAATCTTCGAAGGAAGGTGCTGTAGCCTGTAGAGTGAGTGAGGTTAGCTAATACGGAGCAAAAAGGAGGAAGGTTAAGGTAATTAGGGACTAGGGAGCGATGATGTTCATGTAACTTTGGCAAGGTGTAAGGAGGGGGTTGATGAGAGAGAAAAAATGAGTTAATTATGAGGTGGTTGAGTAATTAAAAATTGCAGTTAGTTGGTTAAATATTGGTGATAACAGTATTTTATCTGTCATTATTGAGATATGAAGGAATTACCCTATAATATTAGTATATAATACTC
>CANSZD010002614.1:0-123673 GCA_947648045.1 Beta corolliflora | reverse complement strand
CCTCTATGGCTCTAATTTAGAGCTATTTCTAAAAAAAAATTGAGTATTTCTACGGGTTGCGGTACCCCCGTTTTCTAAAATTCTACAATGTACCTTTTGTGTTTTACACAGTAGATCTTAATTTTTAAAATTTTCCCTGGGATACCTCTCCATTAAGTTGATTGTTAGTTTCTTTATTTCCCAACATTTGGAGAAAAAAATTCACCAAAAATCCGACACGGTAGGTTGTATTGTTGTTTCTTTTAAATATGAAATTTCTCAGAATTTTCGTTAGAAGATGATATGATTTAAAAGCAAAATTTTGGAGTTAGAGGAGAAAAAGTTCATAAAGTTCCAAAAAATAATGGAGTTGGTTGGCCATTACGTATTCGTATTAATGTCCGTAATGAATAAGAAATAATAAAGGTCGTACCAATGTAAAACTTAAAAAATTGTAGGGTACTATGCGAAACAAAGAAAAAGGGTACAACACAGAATTTGAATTTTTTTCATAGATATTGGAAAAGCAAGTTTTATTTCTTGTTTTGCGTCAAAGTTCATCTTATTTCCTACGTATCGTCCACGCAGGGAGTCCGGGACGCGAGATTTTTTTATTTGTCGCCAAAGTAAATTGCAAATAGGAGTAGCGGTTCACTTTAAACAAAACCGCTTATACCAAGATAGCGCTTAAACTAAGGAAACCCACTCTTGGTATTAGCGGTCTACAAGGTATAACCTCTATCTGAGATTTGCGGTTTACAACCGTTATATACTTATATTATGTTCCCCGGCTCTCATTTTTGCATTGTAGCAACCACTACTCGAGAATAACGATTTACTCTCGCAGAGAGGAGAGGAAATAGATATTTTCCAAAAATAAGGAACAACCGCACCGTCGTGAGTAGCGCTTATCTTTAGTGAACCCTACTTCGACTAGCGGTGGATAATTCCTAAATCGCTAAGCCCATTAACGCTTCCTAAGGTAAACGCTAATGGTAATAGCGTTTTGATTAAATAAACAAAAAAAATTATTGCATCCATTTCTACGTGGACAGTATGCAAGGAAACAAAGATGAACTTTTGGCGCAATAGGATGATAAAACTTGCTTTTGCAATATCTAAGGAAAAAAAATCATACTTTCTACCGTTCAAAATAAAGTGGAAACACTGTCTTCAAAAAAGTTCACATAAATGGGAGGTGTTTTTCACTTATTTTCAGAACTTAGGAAAAAAAAAATTTTAAAAACTAATTTGTTATTTTTTTTTTAAAATGGTAAATTTAAATTACATTCACGCCCCTCTCACAAGCACCTTAAATACAACTGCCCCCAAAGTTTCAAACCCCGGGATGAGAATCCAACCCATGACATGTGGCTGAAAGATGAAAAACTGGCACCACCCTTCCATTCCCTCATTCTCAAACTAAGTTGTTATTTACCGTACTAAAATTTCCTGAAATGCCCTAAATACGTATAAAAATACACCTACATTATCCCTCTTTCCCCATTCCTTATACCACCACCATCACCACCTTCTCCTTAGCTCTCCCAATCCAACCCCATAAGAGCCACCACCATCACACCACCACCACCACTAGAATTTTCCGACCAAGAACCACTCCAACTCCTCTTTCCTTTCCCCCTTTCATTTACTTCCTATGTACCTCATCTTTTTCCCTTTCCTTGCACCACCACCGTCACCACTACAACCTTGCCGTATCACCTGGAATTCCATGCCGGAGAAGCCAAATGGACAAGAATACACCAACAACTCAAATCGAAGGCGATAATCTGAAATATTCAAAGATGAAATTCAAGATCCAAAATCTTTTTTTGAAGGCATCTATAGTAGACTCCACCACCGGTGCAGGCGTCTATCGTAGGCGTCTACCAGTGGTGGGGAGTCTACTATAAATGCCTCACCATATTTTTTCAAAAAAAATCTTCAATTTGTTTCTCATAAACTGAAATGGGTTTTGTTCTTGCATTATACTTTGTTTCACTTGTTTTGTGTGTTTAATAATTGGGTTTTATTTTTGCATTTGTACATTTACTGGGTTTTAGAAAGAGCGGGGTGGTGGTGGCGGTCTTCTTTTTCCTCTTATTTTCAATTGTTGGATTTTTTTTGCAGCCGTGTTAGTGTGGTTTTGATATGCTTTTTGGCTTTTTGAATTTTGTAATTATGGGTTGTAATTAGTGTATATATTGCAAATTGGGTTTATTTTTAATTTTTTGGGTAGTTTAGATTTGGATCAATGCGTTTTACACGATCAAAATCTGAGGGGTTTAGCTGCGGTTTGCTTAATGGTGTTGGTTAGATATATATCAATTAATCTTGCCAGAAAATGAAAAAAGGAAGCAAGAATTGCCATTTTTAAAGGTGGATTATCTAGATGGCCAGTTGTGGGGGCATGGTGGTGGTGGCGGCTCCAATGGTGGTGGTGGAAGAAGAAGAGAAAGGGGAAGTGAGGGAATGGGAAAGTGAGAGAAAGGAAGGAAGAGGGAATTTTTTTTTTTGATTCGGTAATTAACTGGCTCGGAAGGTCAGCCCTCATGAGTTGGGGGTAAGAAGGGGGATTCCAACCCATAGGAAACTTGGAGGCTAGGCTGGGGATTTATACCCGAAACAAATATTTACACAAATTTACCAAATTTGAGAGTCGAACACCGGACCAAGAGGTTGGGAGGTGGGAGCTCCAACCAAGTGGGCCCCACGATTCTCGAAGAGGGAATATAAATAAAAATATATAAAATACGGTATAGAAATATGTATTTAAGATTTGTTAATAAGAAATTTTAAGACGTTAAATAGCAAAACCCTTTTAAAAAACATATGGGTAACTCATAGAGAGTAAAGTGCCACACATACACAAGGTTTATGTGGAGGCCAGCATACACAAGTGATTTCGTTGTTTAGAAGAAGTGGGGTTCAAATTCCACTAAGTTGAAATTTTCATTTGAATTTCAAAACCAAAAATGCGAAAATTTGATTTTGAATTTTAAATTTGTTGTGGTCCCAAGGAACTAACCCCCTATCAATTTTTTCTCTCTTCACAATTCTCTCCCTCGAAATTACCCTTTTACAATTTTGCATTTTCTCTCTATTAACTCTTGAACCACCGGAAAACATAGCCGGAATAATTGGTTCTTGCCGGAATTTTTTTTCTTGCCGGAAAATATTCTTGTTGCCGAAATTAGAACTGGGATTTTGTTTCCCCTCAAAAAAGAACTGGGATTTTGTACCCGGAAAATTCAGTCGTAGTATCATCGAAAGTCTTGCCGGAATCAAATCTGGGCATTTGTTGCCGGTAATTTTTCCTTTTGTCATCGGAATTGTTTCCGGAATTAAAATTGGGTGTTTTCTTGTCGGAATTATCCTCGGTTTGTCACTGGAATTAGTTGTCGGGATTTAAAACCCGTCGTTTCGATTTATTATATGTCGTTTGCCTTGTTGATTTGCTATAACTAGTTATCGGGATTTAAAAGTTGCAGTTTGAACATTTACAACATAAATGTTTGGAGTTGCAGATTGAACATTTAGAACATGAACGTCAATTAATGAAGAAGCTGTAATGGATTTGTAGAGTCGAAGTAGTAACGTGATAATTATTTTAGTATCACAATACTTACAATATTTGCATGGTATTTTATTTCGAATAACTATATATTTAGAGGTTATTTTAGTATCACAATACGTACAGTAGTTGCATGGTATTTTTTTTCGTATAACTATATAATTAAAGGGTAATATTTTGTATAGTTCTCATTTGTACAAATATTTTTAATTGCAAGATGAACAATGTGCTGATACCCCGCTAACTTGGTTACTGCTGGTACTTGCTTACGCTGCTAACCCGTGTTCGAATCTTGGCCATGGAAAAATAGGTGTAGGTTTTTTTGTTTTGGAGTTCTTAACTCTAAGTGTATTTTTATTTTTCCCACAATGAATTTTGAAATTATTGTAAATTCAACATAATGGATCCAAGTTTTTGGTCCTTAATTTGAAACCAAAAAAAAAAAAAATGAAAGGCAAAGCTGATTATGAACATATGCAAAGATACACCCATTTTTACTTGATAATAATAATAATTTAGATACAAAATATTTGAAATCTAAGGCATTCAAACATTAGAAATCTAACATAACACAACCTTCACAACAATGAAGTTCATCATTTTAGAGAGATTACAAGTACAATGAATATCATAAATATTGCTATCTTAGCAACTCTATTGATAAACCTGTTTAATTCACGAACCTCCTTTAAAATTTGTGCAACTTCTTCATGAACATCTTGCTCATTCAACCATGAAAAAGCCGCAACCTACGCATTTGTAATATGCCCCGCTCGGAATACTTATGGTTTCGGATAAACGAATCTCTGCCATTTTTGGAGGGTTGCATTTGCACATCTTTATTCTTACCCAAGTGCATTCTTCTTTGGCAAGTGGGTTGGGAAAGTTCATCTCTCTTTCTTTCTTTCTTTCTTTTTTATAGGAAGATGAAGAACTGGAAGAATGAAGGGGAAGGCCTAGTGTTTTTTAAAGTAGGAGGCATTGGAAAATGTATTTATTGAACTTAGTTTGGTGCATCATATTTTGAGTTATTTTGGTGTTATTGTACTTTGATATTGTTTTTTTCAAATATGATACTATAAAAAATATTAAGGTGTACATTCATATTTTCCTATGGTTGAAATGAGATGTTATTAATTGGAAAATAATACGGTCTTCGTTTATTTTGACTTGACTATAGATACTAGATCTAACAAATACGGGGCAATATAACAAATTAGGGGAAATATTACATAAAAAATGAGGGGCAATATTAAATGTTACAAATTATACAAGTTTGACTAATATACAAGCATTAGGAACTACGTTACAATATGACACACAAATTACAAAGTACATTACACTAAAACTTAAGGGTTGATGAACTTAGTATTCAAATGGCGAGGATAAGGTGCACCATAGGTTACATTTTCAACGGCTTGAGCGTTGCCGTATTCGCCATTGTCTTTCAAGTCGGATAGCAAAGCCATATCAACATTTTCTTGGTCCCAACATACTTTCTCCGCAATTGTCTTGGATCCATGCGACACTCCTCCCATGTGCAATCCTGTTAATGTAAACCGACTACATATTTTGCGTGCGTTTTCATTAGTGATAGATTTTTGTATGTACAATAATACATGAAATAATGGAATTCAACGTAAATATGGATATTTACAAATCACCACCAAAAAGAGAACGCAACCACCATATCCCTCTTTTGTTGTGTCATTGTTTACGGTAATGGACAAGCCGAGTCGAGAACATATTTCCCCCAATTGTAATCTACTGCGTTGTTTGCCTTGTCGAGCATATAAATGTGCCATGGACTTATCCATCCACGTTTCGCGGTTGGACAAAGTAGAACACCCAACAAGTACAAAAGGAAATGTCTCTTGAAATCTTTTTTACTACTATTTTACGAACAAACCATTTTGAAAACTTCCGCTTCTCTTATTGCACCATATGACGTTTCTTCTTTATTTTGGATCTTAAGGTCATTGTAATCCAAGCATTTTTCTTGAACAGGGATAATATAGATGGCGTCCGAAGGGATGCCCAACACCCACCCGAGCATAGCATCATTGACATTGACTACGACATTGTCTCGTATACTTGAATCTCAATGTCACATGATCAAATTTGGATGTTATCCAGTGACCAAAGCTTGGTTTGATGCTCTTAATTTTGATCCTAAGTAAATTCTTGAAGCCCATATCTTTAACCCATTGTCGTTGAGTTTTATCTAGTGTATTGATTAGTTTGAAGAATTTCCCAACATCGCATCCCATAGTAGGTAAGCGTGGTGAAATTGAATAAATTTCAAATATAATTTGGACAATTTCCCAACATCGCATGTCAAACATGTGACTTTCACATACATAATTAAGTTATTTGTATTATTAGTAACATAATATGATAATTTTATTTATCATATGCTATTATGGCAACAACATTACGTTGAAAACAATATAAAGTTTCTAATAAGTTTAGCAACATAAACATTTTAATTAAACAATTTTTAATGTTCTTAAATGGCAAACCATTAAATATCACATAAATTCACACGTTAGTAGTATTCCTAGTAACATAATATATTGAAAACGCAGTTAAATACTTAAATCAGCAACATGTTATCGTTCATTTTTTAACGCAGGTAAACTGAACGATTATTGTTGAAAGTGAAAATTCATTAATTGAAGGTCGAACGGGCATCTACAATAGATATTAAAGAAAAACAAGATACAATCAAACAAGGTAAGCCGAAGATGATGTTGAATGTGGGACGAATTACCTGTTTTTCCAATTTGGTGTTTGCATGTATTTTTGTTTTCAAATTCCAGCGGCGCCGGGGACCATAAGTGGTATGCTTGATTCGCATCTTAGGTTTTGGGAGCTGCTCATTGTCATTGGCGTCCATCCTTTTCCTTTTAGTTTCTTTGTGTGTGACGCCGACATTGCAAAAAAAATTTGGATTTGGATTTGGATTTGACAAATTCTCCCTTTGGGAGCAGAGATCTAACTTCAATGGACACTGCAAAGCAAATAATAAACCACTAAAATACCACATTTACAACAGGCGATAAAATGTACGAAATTGTTGTAGATTACATACCTTTGTAAATGAAATCAAAAATTCTGAGTTGTTAGTTCGACGTTGTGTTGGTCTGTGGATGTGGAAGAAGAAATTGTAGATGAATTTCGAGAAACTGGAATAAGGAAGATTGGAATTAAAGTCCCTTTAATTGTTAATGTGACCTTACATTGGGCCCAACATTTATATAAGTGTCCAAAATTGGGCTCAACATATTTACAAAAGTGTCATATGTAGAATGGTACCTCGTTGGCCCATAATACATATGGCCCATTAATTGATGCCCATAGTTGAAGGGCCTGAAGAAGAGTACTAATTGGCTTAATCAAAGTTACCCATCGAGGGTAAGTAGGTAACTGAACCAAATACTTTAACTGTTTTTAAAAAATTAAAATTAAACGTTGTATTTTCTCCGGTAGCAAGAGAACATTACTAATATCAAAACAAGAATAGTATGGAAACTTGCGATAGTTGTAATAACAAAATCATTTATAGTAGTTCTTTGTTACTACAAATATTAAACCGATGCGAGAAAATAAAACTAAATTAAAAAACAAAAATACAACCATGAATACAATGGTAGCTTTTACTAGGATGTAGTTAAGTCCACAACTTTGCACCTTCCTCTTCCCTGTCGTTGGTGAGTTCATCTTCCGACGCACTCAATGGTTCAATCTTAAGGATGTCATCATTGACATCAGCCAAAGAAGTGATTCGCTCCCCCATTTCGTTCAAAGGAATGCCTTCGTACATGAAATTTGTAAGTTCATAGTTTTCCAACTCAGAGTAAAATATTTTCTGGATATTTGGTGTATTATCAGCTAGTGTAACACAATTTCCAGTTTCATATGGACCGAGAAACCAAATCGCCATCGTCATGAATCTGTAAAAAGCGAAGTCTTCCTTGAACTCTTCAAGTTCTTGCCTTTTTTTTTGAGGGAAATTAGTTTACGAAAATAAGAAAAAAATTAATATAGCTTCAATTATTTTAGAAAACAAATAAGAGTGAAACAGACATATCTACAGATACCTACCAGTACATCTTTTTCGCTTGACCATTGGACGCTTGGCCATTTGAATGAGAATAATTTTGTAATGTCGACGAAGAAGAGTATTGTTTCACTATTTTAGTTTAAGGTTGAATGAGAAAGAAGATGATGATGGTGATAAGTTGAGGCAAATGTTGTTGTAGGTCATTTATTATATAGGGTGAATTTTGGTGGTGAAATGATGATGGAGGATGGCGCCAAATTTTCCCGCGAAAGTATGTCCACTTATAAGTAACCCTAATTGACGTATACATTTTGATTATTTTGATTTGTTTTAGAATCACCGTAATATACCTAATAACATTATAAATTTGTGGGGCCGACCCATTTAACAATAGATAATTCGGATCTAAATACATCAAAGGTTATGATATACTATTAACTAGAGTTAATAAAAAAATGTACTATTAACTAGTCGTGACTTGTGATGGATTTAATCTTGTTTAGTAAACAACAACTATTTTTTCAAATAAAAGGTAAATTTAACAACTTGTGTAAAAATCATATTATATAGTGAAAACTGTATCAAACAAATTTTGAACGTCCAAATATCATTAAGTTGTAAATTATTTTGATATGTACTCATAACGTATAATGCAGTTATTAAAAATTTCCATCATAAATATTGTAACTAATGCGTTTAATGTTTATTAAAATCGTAATTAACATTGGTAGTATAAAGCTTTATGTAGTATCGACTATTTAATTTGGTCACACAGTTAATTATGTGGAATTACTTGTCTTCACTGCAATTTTAATGAAGAAGATATAATAGAATAGAAATTTGGATATAAGGCTACGCAAAAACCCCTTTCATTCCATCTATTGTAGTGTGAAATTCCCATCAATCATACATGCAAAAAGCCAAATTGGCAAGAACTGCAAAAACCACAACACCATGGTTCAGTTGATTGAACCGTATTCGATATCAAACCAATCTGGCTGCTCTTTCTTGAGAATACGATCATCAACTTCAGCAACAAAAATAACACGATCTCCTTCATCATTAACATGAATTTTTTCAACTTCATCTTTGGTGAGTAAGTAGTTGTCCCTCTCTTCACGATATATTTCTTGCACGTTTGGGGAGTGGCCACATAGCATGACCATCTTGCCTACGTCTGTTGGACCCGACCTTGCGTATGACCTCCCTCGTGAACATCATGAACCCCAACTTTTGTTTGAAGCGTTCTACCTCATGCTTTTCCTTTCTTACCTCAAGCATTTCCTTCCTTGTAAATCTAGGGGTTGAAAAGTTAGGGAAACAACACGAGGATATTAAGTTGTTATAGGATTTCAAGATTACATATCATTCACGTAAGAGTACACAATAGCAAGATTTCCAAATAATGAAAATAAAAGAAAATTACCAACACAATGAAATCGCAAGATTTCATTATAATGACTTAGCAAGATTACATACCATTAACTCTTTTCTTTGATATCATAGTGAAATAGGAGATAAGGAGATTTTGTAACAAATATAATGAAAGATTTAAACTTGTGAATTATGATTAGATGAGTATGAAGAGTAAAAAAATGATGTAGCTTGTTGGGTGTATTTATAGAGGGTCATACGAAGTATAGTAGGGGTTAGTGGGCAATGCATGGCGAATGCATGTAATAGTGATGTGCCACATTTTACGTATTACTAATAAAATAGTAAGGTAATACTTATTCTAGTATCATTATAATTATTATTTAGTTGAAAAAATTCGTTGTTGAAATTGTCTATTAATAATTATATCCAAGTACAATTCGAGAAGCCGGTACATTAACCAATGTCACTTTAGCTGCAAATACGGCTGCGTAATGATGTCTTTATTTAATCTATGCAACTCTCTAATCGATACTGAAGCTACCTAGAGTAGTAGAGTTATAATTATTTATATACTGGAGTAATAGATAACAATTGTTATCAATTAACTTATATGAATTAATCGATAAAATGTTAACAGTATAAATAAAAACTTATGTTGAAACAAATTATAGCATAATAATACCTTTTAAAATAGAACCAAAACATTTATATCGGTAACATTTGTTTCCCTTACATATATCGGCGAGAAGATGAGAATTCCAATGAATTCTTAACACTTAAGGGAAAACAAAAAGATAAAAAAAAGATCGATTAAGTCATGCATCACCAAATTATAAGAACATTTTGCTCCATGACCACGAAATTAGATGAATTCTTCAAAAGTACTCCTCCTAGGTCTTTATTAGTTTACCCCTTTCTTTTGCGCGAGTTTTAGGAGAAACAATGTTGTGGGGCATAGAAAGAAAGAGAAACTATTATTTTATATTAAAGTTGAATGTATGTGTGATGGAAAGTTAGTGGTCCCATTCCAAAAATGGAAACAAAAGAAATGGGTAAACTAATAAGGGACATCCCAAAAAGGAATACGGGTAAACTAATAAAGACCGGAGGGAGTACTTTGCAAACCACTCATCTTGAAACATTTTCCTCCATGGCCATGAATCAGCTTCATCGGTGCGCATGAACCCACCATGTGTTTTGATGTAGAAAGCCTTTGCTCTCTCAAACACAAAAATTCTCCAACCTACAGACCACCCACAATATGCACAATTTCCCTTCTCGTCTAGATTATTATGCGCGATAGTGCATATATATCCAGGCCTACAACAAACTTTCTCAAGCTGACTCCAGTCCACATCTTCGTTCTTGTGTATACGTGAACCCAACATTTCCATCCAACGTTTGTTGACACACTGGAGTTTCAGCAACACAAATATATGTTATATATCTGTCACTTTTGGGAGGATATGATCTTCGTAAGTGTCATTCCAGTCGCCAAAATCTTCGTGAGATGGGCAGGTTTCGGTTTGGCATGTTGGTTCCATGGTTATGGACTTATGGTGTGTGAAAGAAGATAGATTGATTATGAAAAGTGAGAGAGAGTTAGTGGTTTGAATGATTTTAGTAATAATAGTATTATTTAAAGGTAAGTCCACGTGGAAGGATTAACTTGTAGGATATTTGTAGTCTCTTCTTGTTCTTTAAAAAAAATCATATTTGTGGGACCGTCGCCATAAAAAACTGCATGGACCAAATGATCAATTACTCCATATGTAATGTAATCATCAACAGGTTAACCACAACTATTTTAAGGTTAATGATTGGAAAAGTATAATGATACTAATAGAATGCGTGCGTTCTTGAATAAACATACAATTTGTTCTAAAATTGATATGTTACTAATAAAAATATAAAGTGTATTATAAAATCACTAACTTGTTCATACATTAACACACATGATCTACTAACATGTAATTAACACACAATTCATCAACTACAGTAACTTAGCATCCCGAGATTATAAACACACAAATCATCAAATAAAAACTTAAGTTCTTAAATTAACACACAACATCTAATATTCGATATATAAACTACACCAACACTACTCATCGCTATCATGATTTGTCTTCATATTTTTACGCGTATTGACGAATATATTTTTTTAGGTTGCTTGCTGGTACCACAACTCTGCGGGGGAGGGGACATAGCACTCACATATGCTATCTGGACAAGGCCTCTTGAACTTCCACCATGGCGCGCCCTCGAACAAGTGATAAGGCCTCGTAAGCTTCCAACTCATGTCGTGCCTCCAATTAGGTATAGCTCTAGCCCAATCTCAACATACGAGCATGCACTTTGCAACGTCTTTGTCATGCATATTAGCCCATATCGAAGACATAAGACTCTCATTACCGACGACGATTGCAATGGGCCTTCATTGGTGTCTATACCATGCCAATTGTAGAATTGGAAATACTTACTTTCGGGTATTCTTGGTCCATCCCACTTGGTTTTATTTCTTTCATGGGTCACCCTTTGTAGGCAATCACAAGCAAGACTTTTGTTTCTTGGCTTAGTGACACATCGAGTTTTAAGGTTTCCCTAGGATAACCCCATATCCATCTCTTGCGCTTACGTGTCTTTTCCTACAAAAAATACAAATTAGTTAATTATAATTTAAAAATTCGTTTTATAAATAAGTACATTGTTAATCAAAATAAGTACATTGTTGTAAAGTTATAAAAAACAACAACATTATAGTTTATTTAATAGCAACATAAACAATTTTTCGGGCTATGTGTTATTATCAAATAATCGTAGTTCATACTATTTTAAGGTTAATGAATGGAAAAGTATACTGTTACTAATATAATTAGATGCGTTCTTGAATAAACATAAAACGTATTCTATAATTGATATGTTACTAATACAAATATAAAGCTGTATTATAAAATCACTAATAGGTTCATAAATTAACACATATGATCTACTAACATGTAAATAACACACAATTCATCAACTCACCGTAACTTAATTAGCATCCGACACAATTCATCAAATAAAAACTTGAGTTCTTAAATTAATACACAACATCTAATATTCCATATATAAACTACACCAACACTACTCATAATGAAAACAAGTTAAGTTGTAAAGTTAACACAAATCACGATATTATACTTTAATTCGTTCCATAAATAAGTACATAATGAAAACATGTTAAGTTGTAAAGTTAAAACAAAACACGGTATTATATAAACTACTCATAATTATAATTTTAGTTCATAGCAGCATAAATAACTTTTTGGGCTATGTGTTAGTATCAATAAATCGTAAATCATACCTTTTTCTCACAATTTTGTACTTGTGACATGCCCCTCTTCATGTACTTTCTCTTTTCCCTTCGATTTCTGTTGTGTGAAGTCCCATAATGTTGTTAGAATAATATTCAATCATTAGTTGTTGAAGAAGAACATAATGAAAATATGTTAAGTTGTAAAGTTATAACCAAGAAACAATATAATATTGTTTATCCTAGGAACATATATAAACAACATTTCGGGCTACGTGTTAGTAGCAATTATTCGTAGTTGAGTGAGGAATTTTACTATTTTTGCTTCATTTTCATCAACTCGTTTATCTTTAGCGTTTCCTTCAAATGATGTGTTGTCCTGATTATTAAACAACAAAACCAGATGAATGAAAATAACAGACGGAAATGGATAAGTAATTAAAAACTGTATGAAATAAATTAAAATTCACATTATCAGAACCATCACCATTGTTGAATTCCATTTTTGTATGACAATGCTTTGCGTGGATAATACAAGGATTGAAGGAAGTTTATGTGTTCCTTTCTTCCAATTATTTGTTCGAAGGGAATGTCCATATATATAGAGAACATACCTGGCCTACTTCATAATAATAATTCAGATAAATCGATGTCAAAAAAGGAACTGAATGGAGGTTATTTTGGTGGTTATCTTTTTAAATTCATACTAATTCATATTTTTGGTGGTTATTTTTTGAAATTCATACTAATTCAAACTTTTGGTGGTTATTTTTTAAAATTCATACTAATTTAGAATGGAGGTAAAAAAAGAAACTGAAAAAGAAAAACGTATCCGGAATACTACAAAACATTGTGTATATAATAATTTTATTTAATAACATAACATTAAACATAGTTTTATAGGATCCTGTAGAGTTAAGTTTAGTTTTTTCTACCATATTATGTCAGGCCGACACATCATTAATTACACTATCTTTAGCTATAAGTAGGGCTCCCTAAACGATATGCATGCTACGTCTAATTACACATCAAATGAGACACACATCAAATCGTTCTGATTTTAAAAAGTAATAAACATCTTTCAACTCTTCATCTTCTCCATAATGTGAACTTACGTTTAATATTTTTTTTAAAATAAATGTTACTTGTCACAAACATTTGTAATTGAAATTAATTTTCAGCCACATAACTACAAATAATATTATTTCTCAAGCTCAACATGAAGGACAACTTAATAATTTATTTTAATCCTTTTAAATTTTTGAAGAAGGAAAATATGTAAAATAGTAGTACACATTGAAGTGATATATAATTTTTTTAAATTTTTTTGGACATGAGCTTAAATTATGAGTTGTTATACCTAGTTTTGTGGGACCTACCAATTTAACAATAGATGTAATACCCCTCATGATTGCTTTAAAGGGATTTAGCAGGCTACTCATTCCAACAAGATGCATCTTTCTTTTAGGGAGCTCATTTCCTTAGTTACTCCACAGTTAAGCGTGCTTGGCTGGGAGTAGTCCAGAGATGGGTGACCTCCTGGGAAGTTTCTCGGGGAGCGCATGAGTGAGGACAAAATACGCCGGAAGAACTTGTGTTGGTTATTGAGGACAGTTGTTGGCCCTGGATGCGCATTGGTGACGATATACTCGACTCCGGAAGAGCCGGGGTGTTACAAATGGTATCAGAGCAACCCTACGACCGCGTGTTGGGGCGACCCCCGAGGCCGTCGGGCCGAATAGCGGAGTCCTCGGGCGCCTAGTGGGGGGAGGATTCTGGAGCTGCATTGTCATAAGGAGCGACCCAGAGGTCGTCAGGCCGAATATCTGGAGTCTCCAGGCGATCAGTTTCCAGGCTGGGGCGACCCACAGGCCGTATGCCGAATATGTGGAGTCCTCAGGCGCAACGAGGGCGTTCTTTGTTCTCAAGTGGGGGTGTATGTAATACCCCTCATGATTGCTTTAAAGGGATTTAGCAGGCTACTCATTCCAACAAGATGCATCTTTCTTTTAGGGAGCTCATTTCCTTAGTTACTTCACGTTAAGCGTGCTTGGGCCGGGAGTAGTCCGAGGATGGGTGACCTCCAGGGAAGTTTCTCGGGGTGCGCATGAGTGAGGACAAAATACGCCGGAAGAACTTGTGTTGGTTATTGAGGACGGTTGTTGGCTGCGGATGCGCATTGGTGACGATATACTCGACTCCGGAAGAGTCGGGGTGTTACAATAGATGATTCGGTTTTCAATACACCAAAGGTTATTATGATAGATTTAATTTTATTTAGTGAACAACAATTTTTTTTTTAAAAAAAAGGAACTGAATGGAGGTTATTTTGGTTGTTATCTTTTTAAATTCATACTAATTCATATTTTTGGTGGTTATTTTTTGAAATTCATACTAATTCAAACTTTTGGTGGTTTTTTTTAGGAAAAATTGTCGGGGAATAAGTTAACCTTTACCCGGTCTTCTTTTAATAAGTTAACTATGGATTATCCTAGAATAAGTCATGTTTTATATCATTTAATCATTTAACAAGTGAGGCATGGGAGTGACCTGCTAATCCAAGTAAACAACCGGTATTTTATTACCGTTGGATTTTTTTTCCCTTAGATTTAGTCTATTTGTCCTCCAAACCCTTCCCTGTTCCTTTTCTCCCTATCTCTCCTCTCTATTTTCTTCATCTTGAACCTGTTCTTCATCTTTCTTTTTTTCTCCTTATTTCTCCTCTCTACTTTCTTCATCTTCAAGCTGATTTTTTCCCCAATTAAGAACACCATGTCTGCTAAGAGGCATAGTTCGTCTTGATCAACTAATTCTTCAAATTCAAGAAGGATTATACATCCAAAAGTGAAATGCAAGTGTGGGAATGAAGTTGTGGTCAGAACTGTGAAAAATGGTCCAAATGTTGGGTCAAAGTTCTATGGGTGCCCATTGTGGCCAGTGAGTTTGTGTAATTGTGGATGTAATTTTCTGTAATTATGATAATTTATTTGTTTGAAGCACTTTATTTAATTTTTTTTTTTATCTTTTTGGATGATTGCAGGACACAAGGTGTGAGTTTTTCAAGTTGATTGATGGCAACAATGTTGTTGAGGATTTGCAGTATAAGGTAATGGAGAAGGATACCAGAATTGCGGAGTTGGAGATGATTCAAACTTTCAATGAAGACGGAAATTAAGGAATTACAGATGAAGAATGGAAATTTGGAGCTGGAGGTGAAGGATTTGAAGACTGAGATGTTGCAGTTGAAAATGGATGTCATGAAAGCAACCACTAATCTGAAGAATTTGTACATGGGTTTTTTTGTTGCATTGGTTATGTTTGTCATTTTATATAGTTTCAAGTAGACAAAATAGATGCGTAGGTTGGTTGTAATAGTTGGTACTTTGGGTTGGTTGTATCAGTTAGTACTTTAGTGTACTTGTAAGCATTTTGACTTGCATCATCTAATAACAGCATCATTTTAGATCCAAAAGTGTGTACTATAGAAATATGAACAAAATGCACAACTTGTTGATTACTCAAGTAATTTGAACAAAATTACTCAACTTATCTGAACAAAATTAACACATGTTGATTAACATCAACTTGCCAAAAATCAGATTCAACTACATAAATCCAACAATGCATAAGTTTGCACCAATTCAGATAACATCTTTCATCAAAGATGTTCAAAAATTACATGACCTAACCATACATTTTGTTTCCATATTAAAGAGCCTACAATTCATCCTATTGAGTAGGGTTCAAAACAGTTGAAGCTTGGCTTGATTGTGTTGGTGCTTGTATGCTTCCCCTCCCTCTGCCCCTTCTTGTGGTTGAACCAACAAACATGGATGTGCCATCATCTCCTATAAGCACACCAACTCCAATAGGCACCTGTGCACATGGCAGTAAAAACAATCAGTCTAAGAACAAGTTAAGTGAAACTTGAACAAAAAAAACAAAAAAAAATCAGGCTAAGTGAAACAAGTCATACCTGATTTGCACCTCTTCCCCTCCTTCTTCCTCTGCCCCTCCCTCTTCCTCTGCCACCTCCTGAAGTTCCAGCACCACCACCACCACCTCCTGAAGTTCTAATATCACCACCACCACCTCCTGAAGTTCTAACATCACCACCACCACCTCTTGAAGTCCCAGCACCACCACTACCCCTTCCTGTCTTTTCTCCTCTAGCACCTACTCCACCAAGAATCATTCTCCCACCCCTCCCAAGTTGGGTAGGTTGTGCAGACACGGAACTTCCCCTTCTTGCCCCATTTTCTGTTTGGGTGGGATTGGTGGTTGTTGCATCCTTTCTTGGCCTACCCCTTGCCTTTTTTGGTGGAGGTTCTTGTGGTTGAGTAGTACCTTTCAATCGGCAGGTTCTTTTGTTATGGCCCTTCTCATTGCACAACCTACATGTCATCTCCCTGCCATGTCTGGTCAATGTTCCTGGCCTCTTTGGATCTTCATATGGATCTTTGATCCTGTTCTTCCTTGGCCTTCCAGGGCTTATTTTTATGGGGGGAGGATCCAAGTTGCATTCTACCCTTGGCCATTGCCTCTCCCCCTCAATAGGTGGTATTGTGTATGCATATGCTCTTAGATAAGCATCTATCCTGTAGCTATCATGAACATAATCCTCTGCCTCTCTGTTTAGGAAATATATGCAGGCTACTCCATGACAACAAGGAACACCTAAAAGATCCCACTTCCTACAAGTACATGACCTAGTGTTTAAATCAACAACCAACTGATCTAGGTAGTACTTCACATTGAAGATGTTCTCTGATGATGGCATTACTTCACATAAGGCAGCTTTATCTTTCTCCTTTTCAAGCATGGACTGAATTCTAGGGCACAACAGTGTAGTTTGCTTCTCCATTTCTTATCTCTTAGTACATACCCTTTGCATTGAAGCCACCCTAATGTCCTCCATCATGTAGAGCAAGTGCTTAGTCCTAGCATTAATAATGTACCCGTTGAAAGTCTCAGCCATATTGTTTGTAATGGCATCAGACTTTATAGAAGGGTCCATATAGGCTCTACAAAAGCATTTTGGATTATATGCTTTGAAGGAAGCAGCAACAGCAGGGTTCACTTCATTCAATTCATCCCATGCATCATTAAAATCAGCCATGCTATATGCCTTTGCTATCTTCCAAAAATGTAGCTTCATCTCATCACCTCTGAAGTGCTTGTGCCAGTGTGCAAACACATGTCTGGCACAATGCCTATGTTCAGCCTTTATAGAAGGGTCCATCTTCAGACTTTATAGAAGGGTCCATATAGGCTCTACTAAAGCATTTTGGATTATATGCTTTGAAGGAAGCAGCAGCAGCAGGGTTCACTTCATTCAATTCATCCCATGCATCATTAAAATCAGCCATGCTATATGCCTTTGCTATCTTCCAAAAATGTAGCTTCATCTCATCACCTCTGAAGTGCTTGTGCCAGTGTGCAAACACATGTCTGGCACAATGCCTATGTTCAGCCTTGGGTAACACTTTTGCAACAGCACTCAAAATAGCCTAATATAGTTTATGAAAATGTATATTAGACTTTTGCAACAGCACTCAAACTTTACCAAAGCATATTAAACTTAGCATAGCAGTGAAGTATTTATTAAGCATGTATGTAAGCAACTGTCCTAGCATGTAAAATGTCCTAAGCAAGTATGAAATTGTGTGTCCTAGCATGTAAAATGTCCTAAGCAAGCATGTAAAATGTCCTAAGCAAGTATGAAGTAAACTGTCCTAGCAATATATACACTGTACTAGGCATAGCAGTGTGTCCTAAGCAAGTATGAAAGAAGCATGAATCCTAAACAACATGAAATTTATTATAAACAAGATGAAATTGATATAATAAGGTTTAGAGGTACCTGATGCTCATCTGAAACTATAGCCAATCTAGTTCCATCACCAAGATCAAGATAAGACTGAAGATGGATGAAAAACCATTCCCATGACAATGTGTTTTCCCCTTCCACCACTGCCCATGCTATGGGAAACATTTGTTCATTTGAGTCTCTACCAACATCAAAAATTATTTGACCCCCTAAAAATGTCTTCAGAAATGCTGCATCTACACATATAATCCTCCTGCACCCCTCTTTCCAGCCTTTTATTAACCCTTCAAAGCAGTTGAACAATCTCTGGAATATGGGTGGATTTGTTTGCTTGCTGCCATCCACAACCAGATCCAACACAGTAGCAGGGCTTACTTCCTTCAATGCAGCTATGTACCTTCCCACTTTCTTATAGTGTTCTTGCATGGAACCATGTAGAAGTTTGTGGGCATGGTATTTGACTTTGTAAGCAAAGTCTTTTCCTACAAGCACCTTATATGCTATTCTAATGGTCTCTATGATCTCCTTGGCTGGCCAATGTGGCCTAGCCTTGAACACTTCCAACATCTCCTTTGCCACCCATTTTGTTTTCATCAGTCTATTCTTTTTCATATTCCTCCGGCACTTGTGCTCATCTACCACCCTTTTCACAATAAAGCTTGCTTTTTGTGAATGCCAAGATGCGTACAAATAAAATGGACACCCTTTCAAACACTTTACACCTAATTCCTGCCTCCTAGCTTTATTGCTCACTGCCAAACTCACATTCCTTCCTTGCATAATGGCATACTTAGCCACTGCTTGCTTGAAATCATCCCTTGTAGTAAACCTCTGCCCAACCTTCCACACAAACTTAGAAAAATATGTTTCAGGCCCCACTAATAACCCTCTTCTACTTTTTTTCCCTCCCTCACCTCTGCCCATCCTCTGTGTCATAATACTCACTCTCAAACCCATCTACTTCCCTTTCATCTACTGTTAAAGGTTGCTTATTCTTGGCCTCTTGTGCTACAAGTTTGCCCTCAGCTGCCTCTCTTTGTAGTTGTTGAGAGATCTCCAACAGTCTAGAAGTACAAGTTTTCACTCTCTCCCTAGCAATATGGTACTCTTCATCACTATTGTCTGACTCCTCAAAAAGAACTTCAGTTTGTATCTCTTGAATCTCAATCTCATCAACCTCATTTTCATCAACTACAAACCCATCATCTACTTCTATATCACTTTCATCAGCAAACCCAGGTTCAGGTTCATAAGGAGGATCATCCTCTTCCTCACTTGATTGGCTAAACAAGTCACTGTAATTTAGTGGACTGGGGGGCCTTGGGTCAATCCACTCATAGGAGTCTAAGAATTCAGAGTTTGTGTTTTGAGTTGTTTGGGTTTCAACAGTAGGTTCAGAGGTTCTCTTTTGCTGTGTTTGTATTTCAACAGTAGGATCAAAGTCTTTAGGGTTTGTTTGAAGAGAATCTAAGCTAGTATTTATGTAAGCTGGTGGGACCACAGGCTGCTCAATGGCATTGGAAGAGGGATCAGATTTGTTTATGGTTACTGTTGGGACCACAAGTTGTTCAAAGTCATAACTACTTGATGCATTTAATGGGGATGATGTGGATGATGTGTCCTTATAGAATGACATGTCAACAGGGTTTGATGAGGTGCCCATAAATTGAACTTCCCTCAACCTAGTGCTACACCTTGTTGGAGATTGTACAACAACATGTGGAGCTCTATTTGGATTCACTTTATGGGTTGGGTTCTTTGACACAGCAGGTGGGGCTCTCTTTGGGGTCAGTTTATTGGGCATACTCTTCTCTGGGTTGGGTTGTGTTACTAAGTTGGGTTGAGGTGAAGCATTAAATATTGGGCCTTTCTTGTCATGTTGGACATACAAATCCACTGACCTTTGTTTCATTGCTATCTCACCCATTTGAAGAACTTGACTGTCATCTTCTACCTTCCTACGCCCCTGTGATAAACCCAACCCTGGAACCAAATAGTACACACACTCAATTGAAGGGTAATTGCCACATTTCTTTGCCAAGTCCAATATTTCCCAATAGCACAACTCATCAGGTAGCATTTGAAATGTTCTCCCCTCACCCCCCAAATATATCTGCTCCCCTGTATTAGCAACAGTAAACCTTTCACCATGCCAGTACCTAATTGTAACATTCTCCCAAATAGTAGGAGCCATAATCACCTAACAATCAAGGTAAAAGACTCAATTTTTGGAACCAACAATTAAGCGCACATAATCATCAACATACTCAGCATTCTAAAACATAAAACAATAACAATCACAATCAAAGCACATTGCTCACAATCAACATAATCACAATCACAATCGCAAACAATAACAATCACAATCAACTTAATTCCAAAGCACATTGCTCACAATTTTCGCAATCCAAACCCCAATTTTCGCAATCCAAACCCCAATTTTCGCAATTCAAACCCTATTAAAATCAACCCACAAAAACTCAACTTTACAACTAATTTCATCATTTTATAACACGAAATCAACCCACAAAAACGCAAAAAAAATGTACTTACCTCTGCGAAATCCCTGCGTGCCCAGCTCGAAACCCTTCAATTTTCGTTCCTTCTTTAGTTCCCACAAGAAGAGAGATAATTTTTTTGTAAAGGGGAGAGTTAATGCAAAAGGGGTGCTTTTGCAGGAGGAGAGATAAATGTCAATTGTGGAGGGAAATTGTTTTTAGAAACGGGTCAAAAGGTCAACTGAAGCAAGTAAGAGGTTAAGTTTACAGGATTAGCAGGTTAACAGTAATCTAGCTTGTTAAATGATTAAATGATATAAAACATGACTTATTCCAGGATAATCCATAGGTTAACTTATTAAAAGAAGACCGGGTAAAGGTTAACTTATTCCTGACAATTTTTCCTTTTTTTTAAAATTCATACTAATTTCGAATGGAGGTAAAAAAGAAACTAAAAAAGAAAAACGTATCCGAAATTACTACATAACATTTACGTATTATTAACAAAGTAGTAACATGTGAATTCTTATAGTAGTATTATACATAATTTTTATTGGAAAACAGCCGTTTTTCAGTTAGTCTGAATTCTTAATTATTAATTATATCTAAGTGCAACTGATGTAACCGGTACATTAACCGATGTCCCTTTGGCTGTAGACTGTAAATACGACTAAGTAATGATGTTATACAACTCTCAAATCACAATTTATTAGTAACATAACATAACAGTTCTTATCAAATAACTTATATTATTTAATTCATAAAATGATATAAGTAAAAATTACAACTATTGTTGTAGCAAATATAGCGTAATAATCACAATTACAATAGAACCAAAATATTTATATTAGTAACGTTGTTATCCCTTACATATAAGCAACATTGGATGTAGTTCAGAATAAGAATTCTGATCACTTCTTAATATTTAAGAGTAAAAAAAAAAACAAATAAGAGCCATGCATGCAATACAATTTTAAGTTTTGAAGGTAGAACAAAAAAACTGAAATGTGTTTTCCCTTAAATATAAACAACATTTGTAGAATGGTGTTTTGCAATCCACTCATCTTTAAGCAGTTGCCTCCATGGCCATGAATCACTCCAATCGGTGCAATCGGTGCGCATTAACCCACCATGTGTTTTGATGTAGAAGGCATTTGCTTCCTCAAACACATAAATTCTCCAAGCTACAGTATATCCACAATCTCTACAATTTCGCAATTCCTCTAGATTATCATGCATAATCACGCATTTGTGTACAAACCTTGAACACAGCTTCTCGAGCAAACTCCAGTCGACATCTTGGTTCTTATTTGTACGTGAACCTATAATTTCCTTCCAAGTTTTGTTAACACACTGAAGTTTAAGCAATACAAAGATATCTCTCACTTTGGGGATAATGTTCGCTTGAAAAATGGTATCTCAGTCGCCAAATTCTTGATGAGATGCCATGGTTATGGGTTGTGAAAGAAGAGAGAGATTGAGTAGGAAAAGTGAGAGTGAGTAAAGTTGTTTGTGAGATTTTAGTATTCTATGAAGTATTATTTATAGTGAAGTCCACACGGAAGGTTTAACTTGAAAGGATTTCTCATATTTGTGGGACCGTCGCTACAAAAAAAATGCATGGATGAATGATATGGTTTATTGATTGACAAAGTACAATGCTACTAATACAATTAACGAGTTACTGCTAAACATATAAGGTTTATTATAAAATTATTAGGTTCATAATACAAACGAGAAGTTAATTATGATTCTAGTAAACATAATAATACGAGTATTCGAAAGTAAATTTCTTAAAAATCTATTCAAAAGTTAACATAATAATACGTAATATGTTGCTGCATCTAAGTAGTCAATTGGTTTGCATATGAAGTCAAAATTGCAATTCATAGGAAATAAATTACTGATTCAAATTCATGGGAAATTGGTTAAATGTTTTTTTAGGGGAGATTGGTTAAATTGTTTGGTTGACAATGGGGGAATTACATTCCCATTGCAATTTATAATAACTTACTCTATTGTGTGGGAACTCATAATTCCTAGGAATTTATAATTCCTTCATTTTGCTATTTTGTTTGCAAGCAAACAACTCAACAAATTTGCACTTCGTAGGAATTTTTATTTCTCATGTTTTCTCATATCAACCAAATACATGGTTCCATTATTAAATTCAGAATGGTGGTAAAAGGGAAAAAGGGAAAAAAACTAATCCGGAATATTAAAAAACATTTTGTATAGTATCATGTATGGAATAAAAGCGTTAATTTCATTCTAAGGTAATGAAGAGTTAAGTTAATTTTGTCCAACCGTATTAAATTACTAGTCATATATGCACGCGATGTATGCGAAAACAAATAGAAGGTTAATTCCGTAATAACATGTATGAAAAATTGTTCATAAAGTTCATTGTATATTTTTTAAAAAACCAATAAATTAGAGATGTTGTAATGTTTTGTTAATTGAGGGTATAATGGTAAAAGAGAGTGAATTTATGGGTATAATGGGGTTTACAATTACCACTACCATTCAAGTGGACAAATTATTAATTGCACTAGCTTTAGCTATAAGTACTTAAGTTCGACCCCTCAAAATTTTTTTTTTACTTAAGTTACGTCAAACAAAAAAGTTGAGCTCGGAAACGAAACGCATCGTAATTCGTAAGTACGAGTTAGCCAGTCAAATCGTCTTGAAATTAAAAAACTAATAAAGTTTGTTAAATTAAAATAAAAATGTTACATAATGTGACAATGTGAGGGAGATTAAGTTTGTTAAATTAAAACAGAAATGTTACTGCGACAAACATTTGATTCCATTTAAAATTTTTAGCCACTAAAACACATTACTTTATTTTAATACTTTATGATAATAATAATTTATTTTAATCCATTAAGAAGGAAATTATGTATAATAGTAGTACACATCGCTAATACTTAATATAGTCTTACCCCATTAAGGCATACATGATATACTATTTAATTTAAAAGTTTCCTGTCGGTTGAAATATATGAGATCCGAGATTAGTTAGTCATACGTTAAGGGTACTATCGGTGTCGTTGATGAATTGAATACATATGACCTTTAGAACTAAGATAGGAACTATATGTAATCGTCAATTGAATATGTATCACCACATTAAGGAATACATCGTATAGCCGAGAGTGCTCGATTAATATGTGTGAACTAAGATCTTAAGTCTTCACTATTTAATTTAAAAGTCTCCCTATCGGTTGAAATATATGGGATCCGAGATTAGTTAGTCGTACGTTAAGAGGACTATCGGTGTCGTTGATCAATTGAATACATACAACCTTTAGAACTAAGATAGGAACTATATGTAATCGTCAATTGAATATGTATCACCGGATTAAGGAATACATCGTATAGCAGAGAGTGCTCGATGAATATGTTTGAACTAAGATCGTAAGCATTCACTATTTAATTTAAAAGTCTCCTGTTCGGTTGAAATATATAGGATCCGAGATTAGTTAGACATACGTTAAGGGGACTATCGGTGTCGTTGATCAATTGAATACATACGACCTTTAGAACTAAGATAGGAACTATATGTAATCGTCAATAGGATATGTATCACTAGATTAAGAATACATCGTATAGCCGAGAGTGCTCGATTAATATGTTTGAACTAAGATCGTAAGTATTCACTATTTAATTTAAAAGTCTCCCTGTCGGTTGAAATATATAGGATCCGAGATTAGTTAGTCATACGTTAAGGGGACTATCGGTGTCGTTGACCAATTGAATACATACGACCTTTAGAACTAAGATAGGAACTATATGTAATCGTCAATTGGATATGTAGCACTACATTAAGAATACATCGTATAGCCGAGATTGCTCGATTAATATGTTTGAACTAAGATCGTAAGTATTCACAAATTAATTTAAAAGTCTCCCTGTCGGTTGAAGTATATATATAGGATATGAGATTAGTTAGTCATACGTTAAGGAGACTATCGGTGTTGTTGATCAATTGAATACATACAACCTTTAGAACTAAGATAGGAACTATATGTAATCGTCAATTGGATATGTATCACTAGATTAAGGAATACATCGTATAGCCGAGAGTCCTCGATTAATATGTTTGAACTAAGATCGTTAGTATTCACTATTTAATTTAAAAGTCTCCCTATCGGTTGAAATATATGGGATCCGAGATAAGTTAGTCGTACGTTAAGGAGACTATCGGTGTTGTTGATCAATTGAATACATACGACCTTTAGAACTAAGATAGGAACTATATGTAATCGTCAATTGAATATGTATCACCACATTAAGGAATACATTGTATAGCCGAGAGTGCTCGATTACTATGTTTGAACTAAGATCGTAAGTATTCACTATTTAATTTAAAAGTCTCCCTGTCGGTTGAAATATATAGGATCCGATATTAGTTAGTCATACGTTAAGGGGACTATCGATGTCGTTGATCAATTGAATACATACGACCTTTAGAACTATGATAGGAACTATATGTAATCGTCAATTGAATATGGATCACCACATTAAGGAATACATCGTATAGCCGAGAGTGCTTGATTACTATGTTTGAACTAAGATCGTAAGTATTCACTAAAAGTCTCCTATCGGTTAAAAATCATACGAAGTTTAGTAGGGGTTAGTGGTGATTAGGAATGGCAACGGATCGGATTTGGACCAGATTATGCATAATCCGACTCCGACCCTACAAGAAGTCGGATTTTAAATCCGGGTCCGACTCCGACATCCGACTCCGGCTCCGGCTCCGAACATCAGACATCGAATCCGTTACGACTTAAAATCCGAATATCTGACTCCGAACTCGACCCGACTTATTTTTCCGCCAATTTTTTATAATAGAAAAAACTTATATAATATAATAATGTAATCATAACAATTTTTTTTAATAATCATATGGAAATATTATATAGTACATATAATCTAAATGTTACTAATATTTTTAACAATCATTTCTTCAAAGGGAAAATCTTATTTAATAGAGTTTCCTGAAAGTCGAAGTCAGATTATACATACATAATACATTATTATAAATGATAAAAGAAGATTACTTGACTTAAAGTCGGAGTCGGAGTCGGATTCGGATATCGTTTTTTTTATGAGATCCGGCTCCGACCCTCCTCCGAACCGGAGTCAGACTTTTTTAAACGGAGTCGGATTCATATTATATTTTTGTCAGAGTTAGCTTGGATTTTTTCCTTCGGATCCGGACTGGATTGCCATCCCTAGACTTGTTATGCATGGCAAATGCATGTAATAGGGATGTGGCACATTTTACGTTTTATTAGTAATTTAGTACCATACAAATTGTTATAGTATCTTGGTACTTATTTTTTTATTGGAGAACATCCGTTTTTTTAGTTTGTCTGATTTTTTTATTATTATATCTAAGTGCGAGTGATTTAGCTGGTACATTTAGCGATGTCACTTTAGGCTTTAGCTGTAAATACTGCTGAGTAATGATATATGTATTTAATCTATACAACTATTTAATCGAGACTCACCATCTATTTATAATAGATAACAATTGTTCTCAAATAACTTATTTTATTTAATTGATTGAATGATATCAGTCAAAATAACAACAATTGTTGTACAAATATAACGTAATAATCACAATTATAATAAAACCAAAATATTTATATTAGTAACATTGTTATCCCTTACCTATAAGCAACATTTGATGTAGTTCAGAATGAGAATTCTGATCATTTCTTAATATTTAAGAGTAAAAAAAAAAAACAAACCCAAAAAGAGCCATGCATGCAATACATTTTAATGTTTAGAAGGTAGAACAAAAAAACTGAAATGTTAAACCGAATTATTCCTTGACGACCCCTCGAGTTGTTTTGCACCCCACTGATCTAGATCTTTAAGCATTAGCCTCCATTGACATATATCATCCCACTTGGCGCGCTTTAACCCACCATGTGTAGTGATGTAGAACGACCTTGCTCCCTGAAACACATAAGTTCTCCAAGATATAGTCCACCAACAATTATCACAATTTCCCAACTCCTCCAGGTTATTATGCGTAATCGGGCATATGTCGAATTTCATTGATTCAAGCTCTGGAGCCCTTGAACACACCTTCTCGAGCGAACTCCAGTCGACATCTTGGTTCTCATATATATGGGAACCTATAATTTCCTTCCAATTTTTGCAAACACACTGAAGTTTAAGCAATACAAATATATCTCTCACTTTGGGGATTATATTCGCTTCAAAAATGGTATCCCAGTCGCCAAATTCTTGATGAGATGCCATGGTTATGGTATGTGAAAGAAGAAAGAGATTGAGTAGGAAAAGTGAGAGTGAGTAAAGTTTGTGAGATTTTAGTATTCTATGAAGTATTATTTATAGTTAAGTCCACTCGGTAGATTTTAGTACTATTATTTATTGATTGACAAAGTACAATGCTACTAAAACAATTAAAAAGTGACTGTTAAACATATAAGGTTTATTTTAAAATGATTAGGTTAATATTACAAACGACAAGTTAATTATGATTCTAGTAAACATAATTAGAAGTTAAAATTGCAATTAATATGAAATAAATTACTTATTCAAATTCATGGGAAATTGGTTAAAATATTTGGTTGACAATGGTGGGAATTACATTCCCATTGCAATTTATACTAACTTCCTTTTATTTTGTGGGAACTCAAAATTCCTTGGAAATTCTAATTCCTTCAATAAGCTATTTTGTTGTCAAACAAACAACTCAACCAATTTGCAATTCCTAGGAATTTCTATTTCGCATGTTTTCTCATATAAACCAAATATATGGTTCCAATTATAAATTCAGAGTGGAGGTAAAAGAGAAACAGGGAAATAAAACTAATCCGGAATATATACAAACATTTTGTATATAATAATTTATTGTAATCCTTTAAGAAGGAAATTATGTATAATAGTAGTACACATCGCTAATACACATCGCTAACACTTAATATAGTCTTACTCCACAAAGGAATACGACCTTTTAAACTTAGATAGGAACATATGTAATAGTCAATTGAATTATTATCACCCCATTAAGCAAATACAACATATAATCGAGGGTATTCCCTAAATTAATATGTTTGAACTAAGATCGTAAGTATTCACTATTTTTTTTTCATAATTCGTAAGCATTCACTATTTAATGTAAAAGTCTCCCTATCAATTGGAAATATATGGGATCCGAGGTTAGTCGTTAGTCATACGTTAAGGGGACTATCGGTATCGTTGATCAATTGAATACATACGACCTTTAGAACTAAGATAGGAACTATGTAATCGTCAATTGAATATGTGTCACCCCATTAAGGAATACATTATACTCAAGAGTGATCGATTAATATGTTTGAACTATGATCGTAATTATTTACTATCGGTACAAACGTATGGAATCGGAGATTAGTTAGTTATACGTTAAGGGGACTATCGGTGTCGTTGATCAGTTGAATAAATACGACATTTAGAACTAAGATGTGAACTATGTAATCGTCAATTGAATTATTATTACCAGATTAAGCAAATATATCATATAATCGAGGGTATTCCCTTAAAAAATATGTTTGAACTAATATCGTACGTATTTAGTATTTAATTTAAGCGTCTCCCTATCGGTTGAAATATATGGGATCCGATATTAGTTAGTCATACGTTAAGGAATACATCGTATAGCTGAGAGTGCTCGATTACTATGTTTGACCTAAGATCGTAAGTATTCACTATTTAATTTTAAAGTCTCCCTATCGGTTGAAACATATGGGATCCGATATTAGTTAGTCATATGTTAAGGGGACTATCGGTGTCGTTGATCAATTGAATACATACGACCTTTGTACTAAGATAGGAACTATATGTAATCGTCAATTGAATATGTATCACCACATTAAGGAATACATCATATAACCGAGAGTGCTCGATTACTATGTTTTAACAAAGATCGTAAGTATTCACTATTGTATTTTAAAGTGTCCCTCTCGGTTGAAACATATGGGATCCGATATTAGTTAGTCATACGTTAAGGGGACTATCGGTGTCGTTGATCAATTGAATACATACGACCTTTAAAACTAAGATAGGAACTATATGTAATCGTCAATTGAATATGTATTATCACCACATTAAGGAATACATCGTATAGCCGAGAGTGCTCGATTACTATGTTTTAACTAAGATCGTAAGTATTCTCTATTTTATTTAATCAATACAACTTATATTATAATAGATAACATTTGTTCTCAAATAACTTATATTATTTAATTGATTAAATGATATCAGTCAAAATAACAACAATTGTTGTAACAAATGTAGCGTAATAATCACAATTACAATAGAAACAACATATTTATATTTGTAACTTTAGAATTCTAATAGTATATGTCGTACTTATTTTTTATTGGAGAACATCCGTCTTTTTTTTTTGACAGGACATCCGTCTTTCAGTTTGTCTGATTTTTTGATTATTATATATAAGTGCGAGTGATTTCACCGGTCCATTAACCAATGTCACTCTAGGCTTTTGCTGTAAATTTCCAAAAAAAAAGGCTTTAGCTGTAAATACTGCTGAGTAATGATGTATTTATTTAATCTATACAACTCTTTGATCGAGACTCACCATCTATTTTTAATAGATAACAGTTGTTATCAAATAACTTATATTATTTAATTGATTAAATGATATCAGTCAAAATAACAACAATTGTTGTAACAAATATAGCGTAATAATCACAATTATTATAGAACCAAAATTTTTATATTAGTAACATTGTTATCCCTTAAATATAAGCAACATTGGATTTAATGTTATTTAGTGAACAACAATTATTTTTTTTAAAATCATCTAGAATCATTTTAATTATTCTCTATTGGAGAACATCCGGTTTTGAGGTTTTCTGCATTTTTTATTATTTATATCTAAGTGTAAGTGATTTAACCACTACATTAATCGATGTGACTTTAGTTCATGTCATTATAAGTAGTACATCTGGTAATGATGTTTTTGTTTAATCTATACAACTCTCAAGTCGAGACTCACACTACCTAGAGTTATAATTATTTGTAATAGATAATAGTTGTTATCAAATAGCTTATATTATTTAATTGATTAAAGTATATCAGTAAAAATAACAACTATTGTTGTAACTTGTAACATATATAGATTATAGCATAATAATAACAAATACAATAAATAAAACATTTATATTAGTAACATTGTTTTCCCTTACATATGACAAAAACTCGAATTAGTTGAGAATGAGAAATCTGATCATTTCTTAACACTTAAGAGTCAAAATAATACTAAGTAGTATTAAAATTCCTAATAAAGTGATGCATGCAAAAGAATCTGAAGTGTTGAAGGTAGAACAAAAGAACTTCATTTTTTAAGAACATTTTCCTCCATAACACGAAAGAAGATACCAAAAAATATCCGAACAACATAACAACGTCTTTAAAGGTCTTTTCGTAGGAATTTCTATTTCCCATGTTTTCCCATATCAACCAAGTATATGGTTCCATTTAATAATTCATAATGGAGGTAAAAGGGAAAAAGGAAAAAAAAATCTAATCCAGAATACTAAAAAGCAATTTGTGTATAATAATTATAAAGTCACCCTATCGGTTGGAATATATGGAATGGGATCCGAAATTTGTTAGTCATACGTTAAGAGGGCTATCGGTGTCGTTGATCAATTGAATACATACGACCTCTAGAAGTAAGATAGGAACTACGTGATCGTCAATTGAATATGTGTCACCCCATTAAGGAATACATTATACTCGAGAGTGATCGATTAATATGTTTGAACTAGGATCGTAATTATGTACTTTTGAATCTAAAAGTCTCCCTATCGGTTCAAACGTATGGGATCAGAAATTAGTTAGTCATACGTTAAGGAGACTTTCGGTGTCGGTTATCAATCGAATACATACGACCTTTAGAACAAATATTGGAACTATGTAATCGTCAATTGAATATGTATCACCACATTAAGGAATACATCGTATAGTCGAGAGTGCTCGGATTTCAATACACCAAAGGTTTTCTGATGGATTTGATGTTATTTAGTGAACAACAATTAATTTTTAATAAAAGGAGAAGTTTTCAACTTGTGTAATGTATGGCAAATGCTTGTAATAGGGGTGTGGCACATTTTATGGCCCATTATTAGTAAAACAGTAACATATAAAATCATCTAGTATGATTGTAATTATTTTCTATTGGAGAACATCCGCTTTTGAGGTTGTATGAATTTTGTATTATTAATTACAAGAGAAATAAAACATTTATATTAGTAACATTGTTCTATATAGCATAATAATAACAATTACAATAGAAATAAAACGTTTATATTAGTAACATTGTTTTCCCTTACATATGACAAAAATTCGAGTCAGTTGAGAATGAGAATGCTGATAATTTCTTAACAATTAAAAGTCAAAATAAGAAGTATTGAAATTCCTAATAAAGTGATGCATGCAAAAGATTCTTAAGTGTTCAAGGTAGAACAAAAGAACTTCATTTTTTAAGAACATTTTCCTCCATGAACACGAAAGAAGAACCCTAAAAAAATCCCATCAATATAACGACGTCTTCAAAGGTCTTTTGCAAACCACTCATCCTGAAGCATTTGCCTCCATGGCCATGAATCACGCCAATCAGTGCGCATTAACCCACCATGTGTTTTGATGTAGAAAGCCTTTGCTTCCTCAAACACATAAGTTCTCCAACCAATTGTCCACCCACAATATTCACAGTTTCCATACTCCTGCAGATTATGATGCGTAATCGCGCATATGTGTCTAGGCCTTGAACACACCTTCTCGAGCTGACTCCAGTCCACATCTTGGTTTATATTTATACGTAAACCTAAAATTTCCTTCCATTTTTTCTTGACAAACTGAAGTTTTAGCAACACAAATATATCGGTCACTTTGGGGAGTATATGATCTTCAAAAATGTTATCCCAATCACCAAATTCTTCATGAGATGGCCGGAGTTTAAGTTTGCAGACCTTGCTTGAAGGTTCCATGGTTATGGTTTGCGAAAGAAGAGAGAGATTGAGTTTGAAAAGTGAGAGTGAGTAAGTTGTTTGAAAGATTGAAGTATTATTTATAGTTAAGTCCACACGGAAGGTTTAACTTGAACGATTTCTAATTTTTGTGGGACCATCAACATAAGGTTTATTATAAAATGAATAGGTTACTAATAAAAACTACAAGTAAATTATAATCCTAGTAAACATAATAACAAATAATATGTTACTGCGTCTAAACATATGGTTCCTGTTATGGGTGGAAATCAAAAGACACATATCATTGAAGTTTTATTTTTTAATTCTTACAATGAAAAAATATGTTCGCGGTTAATTTTGTTTAGGGTTTCATTACACGTGGAATTCATAATAATGGAGGAAAAAAGGAAAAAGGGAAAAAAATCATCCGAAAACTATAAAACATTTTGTATATAATAATTTATTATAGTAACATAGTATCGTAAATGGAAATTAGGCGTTAATTTCATTCTTAGGTACTGAAGAGTCGAGTTTAATTATTCCTACCACATGAAATTGGTAATTACCAGTTATTTACCACTACCATTCAGGCCGAGAGAGCATTTAATGCACTAGCTTTACCTACTACATAAGAAGAGATCTTGAATCGATACGCATGCGAATTCAGAGTAAGCTGTCAAATCGTTCTGATATTAAAAATAATAATAACCTTCCAAAAAAAAAATTATAAACAAGTTATTTTCAGTAAATTATATGAGCGAGATTAAGTTTGTTAATTTAAACGAAAATGTAAATACGACAAACATTTGATTAAGAACCAAATTTTTAGCCACTAACACACCTTACAACTACTAATAATATTTATGAAACTCAACATGAAGGAAAACATAATAATTTATTTTAACCCTTGTAGACACATAATCGTGTCTCCCCATTTAAGGATCCAATGATGAAACATACCGCGACATTAGTTGGCGCGACCCAACGGAAGAGCAATCTAAAGAACCAATCCAAAATGTGTTCTGAAATGATATTCTAAAGCCCAATTAATTGTTCATGATGATTAATTGTATTCTAAGCTCATAAATGTTTTAAATCCATTTTAAAATCCCAATCAAATATTTATTATTTTAATAAATATTTTTCATAATCATTTTCATTATCTTCAATCAAAAATCAGATTTTTGATCCGTAAAATTCCATCTCTGGAATTTTAGGGATAGAAAAGTATCTTCGAAAGACGCACAAAGGAATATGCTCGAATATTCCCGAATATGTGCCGGACGCGGGGGCTGCGCTCAGCGCGCCACGTGCGTCCAGCTCATTGGCCAGAACGCGTCAGGCGAGCCAATGAGCGCTTGATACGTAGGTTTCGTGACTCACACAGAGTCCTGCTTCTGACGCAAGTCCTGTGTGAGACGCAACTTTCTTTTCTATCTTTTCAAAAACACGTTTACACGTGCCTAAACTTGATTGGGCTGGCTGCGTCAGGCACACCAATGTGCGCCTGACGCGTGGCATTGTGCCTGCCACGTAGGCTTGCGCCTGGCGCAAGGCTTGCGTGGAGCGCAAGTCTGCTTTTTCCTATAAATACCCGTATTTTACCGAATTACTGGACGACTTTTTTCATATTATTTACGAACACAAATATACTTACGAATACCTCTACAAAACACTTCGAATACTCCAACACTCAATCAATCGAATACTTTCAATCAATTCTTCATCACCGCGTTCTTGGTTTCACGATTGCTCCGCCTAAAGATCGTTGCGCTCTTCAATCTAAGCCGCATAGGTATAATTCCTGAGGATCCTTGAATAATCAATTATATTTATTGCTTTGAAGTTACTAACAATTTATTTCATGATGTAGATATTTAAGTAATAATCGTGCCTTTGTACATTCTAACCCTTTTTCTACACTTTATTTTATGTTCATATTATTCTTGCCTTTGTATATTATATGCCTGACAGATCATTCTATGCCTATTATATGATTGTCCTGTTTCAATGCTTTTATCACCCACATGTTATTTATTGTTAATAAAGACCTAAAGAATTGTTCTAACATTAATCAGATTAATTTGGACAACCTCGTTAGGTTCCCCGTAAATTGATTGCATAATAACTTGTCACTAAAAGTTAGTCTTTTTATGTGTTTCTTGAACCAATTTAGACTAATTATTTTTAGGGTGTTCAAAACGTTATATGATTATTCTTTGGCATAAAATCTATAATGAATCGATATTTAGTAGAGGCCAACTCTGGGCGAATGTGGTTCATTATGACTATATTCGTACCCTCACCCCCGAACTCAATCTTTGGTTCATTTTGACCATCTATGGAGTCATGACGGGGAAATCTACATTGGATAATTTGTCCCTATGATTTTTCCCTATCCAATTAGGTTTATGATTCGTCCTCTAAAGAATTGTTGGCGACTTCTTTCAATACAAAACAATTTTCAATAAAATCTTAACAGTTGGGTAGTCAAATCTAATATGCGTTCACACCGCGTAGGCGAAATAAAAACACGCCTACAATTTGGCGACTCCACTAGGGAGGATTTTAAAAATTAATTTTTAAATGAGTGGGTGAAACTTGAAAAATACGATTCATTCTTATTTTTATGCCTTTGAATAATATACAGTTATGCATATGCATGGCTATTGTTCAGCCACCATAAGGACAATCTACCTTGCCTCCTTAGCACATGTTCTATGTGTGAGGTCAACCCCGGGGGTTTGCGCTTTGTCCATCCAAAAAACTTCCTGAGCGATAGTGTTGGATCTTAGTCATAAGCAAACCTACCCAACCATGGCATTGTTCTCTTGTTCCCGACTTGAGACTGGAGTGCGTCTTACACGTGGCCACCTCTTTAAGCATGGGTACGAAGCGTGGGATCAATCTCTTAGTCATGGACCCTTTTCAGACTGAACTTAAACCTGACCAATAGTTGAATGGAGAACTGGACTTTAGGTTAAGAACTTTTGCATCCATGTTACCTGACATTTATGTGTGATTGCAATTTTTGCCTGCTAATATGCTTTACGCCCGAAATTATTGGAAATCGCGTCTAAAACAAATCGTCGTTTTCGCCCGAACATTCGTCAATTTACCAATACGCGTGCCTTAGAGCATTGCGCCAAACGCATTAAGTTGCGCCTGGCGCAATGCACCTGCGCCAGACGCATAGGTTGTGCGCCGCGCGCAACAGTTGCGTGGCACGCAGCCTATGCGTCCCATGCTTATTGGTCTTTTGACCTTTGTTCGAGTCTAAGATATTAAGTTTGCATCGTATCATATTCAAAAAAAAAAATAGGTCTTTTCATGCAAGGTGAAGTCCGTCTAAAAAAAATGCATCTAAAGGGTCATTGTAGAGCTAGAGTTATCATGCATATCTACCTCTTCCCATTTTCTCCCTGCTGTTCAACTAATCTTCCCTGTCAATCCTACCTCACCATATTCACTCAAATTTCAAAATCTTACATTTTTTCAAAATCGATCCTACACCCTTTCTATTCTACCTTTTTCAAAAAAGCATTTACTAATCATCATCCTACACGACATTTGCAAAAAACATTTTTCAAAATTAATCCATCATCTTTTCCTAACAAAAGATAAAATAAAAGGGTTCCTTTCAAAAACGAATTTCAAAATTCTAAGCCCATTCTAAATACCTTCATTCAATCCAATCCAATTATCCAAATCCAATCCATCTTGCATTCATTCTAGGCCCATATGCATTAGAGTCCATTTTGCATTCATATAAGGTCCATCTAATTCGAGTCCACTTTGCATTCATTTAGGCCCATGTGCATTTCAATCCATACATTCGCTAGCATTGAGTCGATCTTAGGCCCATCTAAGTCTAGTTCATTTCAAAATCTAGGCACATCTACATCTTTATGTGAAGTCTAGTCCAAGTCCATTCCTAATCCTTTCCAATTTAAGTCTAAGTCTAGTCCAATCCAATTCATAGGTCCATTTAGGCCCAATTCATTCCCTAGGTCTAGTTTGTATTATATGCAAACCCTAGTTAGTCTTCGGACTATAAAGTCAGTCTTCAGACTATAAAAGTCAGTCTTAGGACAATAAAATTTCCCTAGGTCTAGTTTGCATTATATGTAAACCCTAGTCAGTCTTCGGGCTATAAAAGTCAGTCTTAGGACTATAAAAATTTCCCTAGGTCTAGTTTGCATTATATGTAATCCCTAGTCTGTCTTCGGGCAATAAAAGTCAGTCTTAGGACTATAAAAATTTCCCTAGGTCTAGTTTGCATTATATGTAAACCCTAGTCAGTCTTCGGACTATATAAAAGTTCAGTCTTAGGACTACAAAATTTCCCTAGGTCTAGTTTGCATTATATGTAAACCCTAGTCAGTCTTCAGACTATAAAAGTCGGGCCTTAGGACTATAAAATTTCCCTAGGTCTAGTTTGCATTATATGTAAACCCTAGTCAGTCTTCGGACTATAAAAGTCAGTCTTAGAACTATAAATTTTCCCTAGGTCTAGTTTGCATTATATGTAAACCCTAGTCAGTCTTCGGACTCTAAAAATAAGTCTTAGGACTATAAAACTTCCCTAGGTCTAGTTTGCATTACATGTAAACCCTAGTCAGTCTTCGGACTATAAAAGTCAGTCTTAGGACTATAAATTTCCCTACATCTAGTTTGCAGTATATGAGTTCAGTCTTAGGACTATAAAATTTCCCTAGGTCTAATTTGCATTATATGTAAACCCTAGTCAGTCTACGGACTATAAAAGTCATCCCCTAAGTCTAACCACCTTTATTTGTCTACCCTACTTTGAGTATAATCTGCTTGTTATTGTAAGTTCAAAGTCTAGTACTCAGCAAAGTCCAATCATTCAGTCTGCTTGCATAGTCCAGTCCAGTCCATGTCTGCATACGCATATAATTAGGCCCATGTCAGCAGCATGGTCAAGCCCATACTAGTCCAAAACCCATAATCATTTCTGATCCTCCATTTCAAATACATTTCCCATTTCCATTTCCCATTTCAATTTCCATTCTCCAATTTCTATTTCTATTTCTCATTTCCATTTCTCATTTCGAAAACATTATTTCTTAAACTTACAAGTGATGTCCACTCGATAATTTTGTTCATGACCGGTCGAGAGATTACAACTTAGGAGCACCTAAAGGAGGAACAAAATGTGAGCCTACTCTAAAGCTCATCAATCGCACTATCACCATCCCGACTTCATCTAGAGTCACGAAAATTACTTTTGACCGCCTTCACAATAGAGGCACAATCATTTCCATAGGGTCTACTGCCTTCACAATAGAGGCGCGATCACTTCCATAGGGTCTACTATGAACCCTGCACCTAAAAGAAAATTCAAAAGGTGCAACCTATATTTCTACAGCGAATTTCAACAGAATAATGAACATCTAACATCTAGTGTTAGATCCTACAAATGCACTGCTAAACATAGTCGATGACGATAGACTACTAATACTTGCTACAAGGAGAATCAGCATCACCAGCAACCCTTTATTGCGCAGTGCATCAACAATTCAACAGCCTTAGTCTTTTATTTCTGGTTTCCTAGGTTGACTCAAAGAGTCCTTACCCTAAGCCATTTATGTCCTTTCCCATCGAGTCTATGTCACTATAGGACTTCATCTATTATAGTCTTTCCATTTTCACTTCATTTCATTTTTATTTTTATCTTTCATTGGTCTTTCTCCATCATTTATGCTTCGAGTTCGATGATGAAACTTAAATCACCTAATGACTTTGATTAATTAAAAAAAATCCGAAAATAAAGAAAAAAAAATGAAAAATGACATACTTTGGGTCAGGAGTTATTCCTCTCTTCCCTCCATCATCCATAAACCATCATCTCAATTAGCCAAAATATTCCCTTCAAAATCAAAACTCCATAAATAACCTTCAAGCCTTCAAATACCCTAAGCCAAACTTCAGTGCAAGCCTCACTACATAAAAAAAAGAGTCAATGCTAGGCAAAAATAAAAAATGAATAAAATCAAAGTGCGAAAAAAAAGAAGCAAAAGCAAAAGAAAACGCACAGGATAAAAAAAATGCAAAAAAGAAAAAGCCAAAGGCAAAGAAATAAAAAGTCAAGCTAGGGGGCTTGCACACAGAAGTTCTACCCCTCATTCAAATCCTTCAATCCATCAAAACTTTAACCCATATAATCCAAATCCATGATCCTATGTTCGCCAAACCAATTGTAATTTCATCAAAGCTTCAAGCCTTAAACCTTTCAACCTTTCATCAATCCTAACTCCTTCTCTAAGGTATGTCCAAGCCCGCTAGGTGGAAAACCCGAAAGGGCCGCCTAGGCAAAAGTTAGGGTACCAAAAAAAAAAGAAAAAAAAATCAGATCTGGAACTACGACTGGTATGATTCCACAAGGATACGTAGGAATCCTCATCTCGAGGTCCGACCGCTTCAATAAAATAAAAAAATTAGTCATGGTCTAATGATTTGACTTTCTAGAATATAGGAGCATAATCTCATTCTAGATCCCGACATGGACTCGAGTCTGCACCTAGCCTCGTTAAAGCCTTTTCCCACCTACATTTATTTAAGTCACAAATTCAATCTTTTTATTTTTCAATCCAAGCTCTCCTTTTCCCCGAAGGACTCTCCGACAATTCCATGGTCTTTGGCGATATTTGACTTTGCCTAATTAGCTTCCCAAAGAAGAATCCCCAGTGCAATCCCCAATGAAAACTTTTAATGTTCAAGACATAGCAACTACATTTCAATATCAGATCAACTACATTGCAATATCCGATCAAGTACAAGGCTCATAATGCCGAATTCATGGCAAGCTCACCCAAAGTGGGGGCTTCCTATGTGTGGTGGTTCCTCTGATTCAAATCAAACTCCCGAAAAGTTTTAATCCGTGGACCTCGTTTGCGGACCCCAATTATTTACTAAAAACGATTTTCGAAAATCATTCGATCTATTTCTAATCATCCTGCCCATTCTATCATTCTACACATCTTCTGGCCGTGCAAAATCCTGACCTTGCATTGCATTTCATACATTTTAGTCTTGCATAACCCTGACCTTGCATGGCGTGTCACCCTTTAGCTTTGCATAACCTTAATCCTTGCACAGCGTCTCATGCATTCTTAAAGAGTCTAAGTTTGCATTACCGCATCACCATGTGCTTATGTGAGTTGTTTGCACCTATCTGCTAACATCTTTCCCTGCAGGTAATCAGATTGCTTGTAGTTATTGTCCTGCATACTAACTTTGTTTTGCAGAGACCGGCGGTTATAGATCAGTTCTAAACTGCAGAGCGTTTAGAATTATTCTCCGTCCCAACACCGTATACTTTGACTATCGGTTTCCTGAATCTCAGTCAAAGTGGGGGCTTCTGTAGACACATAATCGTGTCTCCCCATTTAAGGATCCAATGATGAAACATACCGCGACATTAGTTGGCGCGACCCAACGGAAGAGCAATCTAAAGAACCAATCCAAAATGTGTTCTGAAATGATATTCTAAAGCCCAATTAATTGTTCATGATGATTAATTGTATTTTAAGCCCATAAAATATTTTAAATCCATTTTAAAAGCCCAATTAAATATTTATTATTTTAATAAATATTTTTCATAATCATTTTCATTATCTTCAATCAAAAATCAGATTTTTGATCCCTAAAATTCCATCTCAGGAATTTTAGGGATAGAAAAGTATCTACGAAAGACGCGCAAAGGAATATGCTCGAATATTCCCGAATATGCGCCGGACGCGGGGGCTGCGCTCAGTGAGCCACGTGCGTCCAGCTCATTGGCCAGAACACGTCAGGCGAGCCAATGAGCGCCTGAAACGTAGGTTTCGTGACTCACACAGAGTCCTGCGTCTGACGCAAGTCCTGTGTGAGACGCAACTTTCTTTTCTATCTTTTCAAAAACGCGTTTACACGTGCCTAAACTTGATTGGGCTGGCTGGGTCAGGCACACATTGGTGTGCCTGACGCGTGGCATTGCGCCTGCCACGTAGGCTTGCGCCTGGCGCAAGGCTTGCGTGGAGCGCAAGTCTGCTTTTTCCTATAAATACCCGTATTTTCCCGAATTACGGACGGCCTTTTCATATTATTTACGAACACAAATATACTTACGAATACATCTTCAAAACACTTCGAATACTCAAACACTCAATCAATCAAATACTTTCAATCAATTCTTCATCACTGTGTTCTTGGTTTCACGATTGCTCCGCCTAAAGATCGTTGCACTCTTCAATCTAAGCCGCATAGGTATAATTCCTGAGGATTCTTGAATAATCAATTATATTTATTGCTTTGAAGTTACTAACAATTTATTTCATGATGTAGATCTTTAAGTAATAATCGTGCCTTTGTACATTCTAACCCTTTTTCTACACTTTATTTTATGCTCATATTATTCTTGCCTTTGTATATTATATGCCTGCCTGATTATTCTATACCTATTATATGATTGTCCTGTTTCATTGCTTTTATCACCCACATATTATTTATTGTTAATCGAGACCTAAAGAATTGTTGTAACATTAATCAGATTAAGTTGGACAACCTGTTAGGTTCCCTGTAAATTGATTGCATAATAACTTGTCACTAAAAGTTAGTCTTTTTATGTGTTTCTTGAACCAATTTAGACTAATTATTTTTAGGGTGTTTAAAACGTTATATGATTATTCTTTGGCATAAAATCTGTAATGAATCGATATTTAGTAGAGGCCAACTTTGGACGAATGTGGTTCATTATGACTATATTCGTACCCTCACCCCGAACTCAATCTTTGGTTCATTTTGACCATCTATGGAGTCATGACGGGGAAATCTACATTCCCTATGATTTTTCCCTATCCAATTAGGTTTATGATTCTTCCTTTATAGAATTGTTGGCGACTTCTTTCAATACAAAACAATTTTCAATAAAACCTTAACAGTGTGGTAGTCAAATCTAATACGCGCTCACACCGCGTATGCGAAATAAAAACACGCCTACAACCCTTTATAATTTTTTCAAGATGGATATTATGTACAATAATAGTACAAGTTACTAATACTAATAAAATATTGTTTTACCCCATTAAGGCATACGACCTTTTCAACTAATCTAGAAACTATGCAATCGTGACTTCAATTAGTGTTATCCTATTGAGGAGTACATTATATTCGAGAGTGCTCGGTTAATATGTTTGAAATAAGATGCTAAGTATTTAGGAATTATTAATAAAGCCTCAATCTTGGTTCAAATATATGGGATCGGAGATTACTTAATCATAGGTGTCGGTGATCAATTGGATACATACGAACTTTTGGACTAAGATAGATACTATAGACTCAAGGATTGAATTAGTATTACCCCATTAAGGCATACATCATATATCCGAGAGTATTCCCTTAATGTGTTTGAGAAAATCGTGACTTCAATAAGTGTTATCCTATTAAGGAATACGTTATATTAGAGAGTGCTAGGTTAATATGTTTGAAATAAGATGCTAAGTATTTAGGAATTATTAATAAAGCCTCAATCTTTGGTTGAAATATATGGGATCGGAGATTACTTAATCATAGGTGTCGGTGATCAATTGGATACATACGAACTTTACGTCTACATCCGTCTAAGATTATAATTTACTTTTAATCATAGGTGTCGGTGATCAATTGGATACATACGAACTTTACGTCTACATCCGTCTAAGATTATAATTATTTACTTTATGTTTAGTACTATGAATTTGATTTATAGTCAAATTATGAATATGATTTAATTACTCATAACCACGTAATGATTTCCCTTAATTATAGTGATTAGTCTTAACCCCTTAATGATAATATTAATATTAGTAATTAGTCTTGACAGCAGGCATGATTTTAGTAATATTAGTAATTATTATACGAGTTAGGCTCTGTTCTTTTGGACTGAATAGGTCTGAACTGAAGTGAACTGAACTGAATTGAAATGAATAGATATGAACTGAACTGAACTGAAATGAATAGGTCTGAACTGAATTGAACTGAAATGAATAGGTCTGAACTGAACTGAACTGAAATAAATAGGTCTGAACTGAACTGAATTGAGTATTATTAATAATTACAAGTAGAGTAATATTTTTATCATCATTAATGATGATAATCATTAATAATATTAATGATAATGATAATAATAATATTATTAATACTAATACTAATAATATGCATAATAATAATATTCTTATGAATTGAGTAATATTAATAATAACAAGTAGAATAATAATGATATGACGTAACAATATTATTACTCTAATAGAATATTTTCCTCCAAGATTGCTATTCGCAAGTCAATATATACAAAACCAATAGCATGCTTCACGCCTAATACTGTAGAATAGTAACAGTAGCATGCATGACTCCTAATTCTAAGGAACAAAATATTGACTTGCCTAATTTACCAAATACAAAACTATATTTACATATATTTAACAATTATTAATGATACTCCCTCCGTTTCCGAAAGTTCTTCCTACTTTAACCAATTTTCTCTCACAAAACTATTCAAAATAGGAACTACAAAATAAATAGGAGGGAGTATTACTTTACTATCTTTCACTTCTTTCACCAAAAATTACTCTTTTTATCACTTGTCCCCCTTAATTTATATTCAATGGGTCAAAAAATACCCTCCAAAAAGGTTAAAAGTGACATTGCCAAAAATCTTATTAATAATAATAATAAATAATAATAATAATAATAATAATAAATTATAATAATAGTAATAAAGATAATAATAATAATAATAATAATAATAATAATAATAATAATAATAATAATAATAATAATAATAATAATATTATTATTATTATTATTATTATTATTATTATTATTATTATTATTATTATTATTATTAATTCGATTTTTAAATTGATTTAAGTATACTTGTTACTTTTAATTTTGGGGACATATATTATACTTCTTGTAACATTCATAACTGAATTTTAGGTATTTTCAAGTTAAACATATGAAACTTTTGTGGAAACATGTTTAATTGTCTATTTCAATTTTATATATTAAGCCCGAGGGAGTTCAACTGAAAAATCCACTGGCAATGATGAAGAACAACAACAAGCAATGACTGTAGAGGGAATTCCAACACCAACATCAGATGAGCAAGTGAGTATTAAAATTTGTTATGCCTTTTACATTTGCTAATAGTCAATTTATTAGTCATATATCATGAGAAACGTATGTGGAAACATGCTTAATTGTCTATTACAATTTTTTACATTAAGCCTGAGCGGAGTTCAACTGTAAAATCTACTGGCAATGCTGAACAACAACAGACAACAATGCCTGCAGAGGCAGATCCAACAACAACATTAGATGAGCAAGTGAGTATTAAAGTAAACAATGCATTGTATATGTGATACTAGTTAATTTACAAGATCATTTTTTATCAGCAACTGACTTAAAATGACCAGTTAATTTTAGTTTTGATAGCATATATTATTTTCTTGGTAACATAGTTGCATTTAGAGAATTACATTATATGTTTCTGGTAACTTAGTTGTTTAATTTGGAAACAGAAGCTAGAGAAGAATAGGAAAATATAAGAGGAAGAGAACAAACAGAAGGAAAATGCTGAGACGGCAACAGCAGAGCAGAAAAGGCAGGATGAGGAAAGAGAAAGAAGGGAGGAAGAGAACAGACAGAAATAGGCTACATAGAGGGAAAGAGCATAGAAGGCTAGAATAGAGGAGGAGAATAGCAAGAAGGAGGATGAGGAGAGAGAAAGAAGGAAGGATGAGGAGAGAGAAAGAAGGGAGGAAGAGAACAGACAGAAAGAGGCTGCAGAGAGGGAAAGAGCAGAGAAGGCTAGAATAGAGGAGGAGAATAGGAAGGAGGCTGCAGAGAAGAGGAGGCAAGAGGAGGAGACTAGGAAGAAGGAGGTTGCAGAGAAAGCAGCAGCAGAGAAGGCTAGAATAGAGCAGGAGAGTAGAAAGAAGGAGGAAGAAGCAGCAGCCAAGAAGAGGCAACAGGAGGAGAAGAAGGCTGCAGAGAAAGCAGCACCAGCAGAGAAGAAGAGGCAGGAACAGGGAAAAAAAAGAGGAACATAGAAAAAGCAAGAAGAACATAAATAGAGGAAACAGTCTCTGAAAGGGAGCAAGAGTGGTGATGAAGGGAGGAAGGAGGCTTCAAAACTGGCGGACAAGGCTCAGAAAAATAAGCGTGGTAGGCCAGTCACCCGAGGTGAACCCATGAAGGTTCCCTTTGAAACCCAAATACAGCCTCCACCTAAAACTCTGAGTACTGCGGGGGTATCCTCGACAGCCACAACACAACCTCCAATTGGGAATGTGATTACTGTGGGGGTATCCTCGTCAGGCACAACAAAGCCTCCACTTGAGACTGGTGGAGCCTCGGGTGCAACAAAGGAGGTTGGTCAGCCTCAAAAGAGGAAGCGTGGTAGACCAAAGAAACCAGAGTCTGAGAAGGCTTCTATTAAGGTAACTATGTTACTAATAACAATATATTTGTTTTACTATTGAACATATAACTGTTATGTCACGAAATAATCATGTTACCATCGAAGAAACAATAGTAACTTTATATAATACGTTTGTTGCTGTAGTAAACATATATGTTACTAACGTACATATTATGATATTTAATCATCTTCTATACCTATATGGATGATAAATGGTTATGTTACTATAATAAATATATTGTGATATTTAATCGTCGTAGCTGGATATCTGAATATCATAATTATTATTATATTACCAAAGTTTACTGTTATGTTGCTATGGACTTAACATTTGTTACTATATAATTATAAATGTTTTCTTGAAGGCAGTATCCAGTTTTGCGCGCATGCCAGCATGATTTGCACCTAATCATTACAGTTTTGGACAAAAGAAGGAGAAATCTGATAAATAAGGCAGGGTTCCAATCAATACTGGACCTGAAGATTGAATCCTTTGACAGATTATTTATGAACTGGTTGGTTACGCGTTGGGATAATGTTAGCCAAACCCTGCGTATTCGCGACAATTATATCATCACAATTGACGCGAATATGGTTGGGTGGATATCTGGGTTTCCATTCGGAAGCACAACCTTTAAAATTCCTGACGTCAAGGGGTCTGACAAGGAGTATAATAAGTGGAAACAATATTACAATAATTTTGGTGGCATACGCTATGTTGTAGTACATCAGTGCGTCGAGGAAATAAAAAACAGGCGCAACTTTTTGAGGAGTTTTATTTTGTAATCCCTTGGTCAAGTGTTGTGTGTGACCAAGAGCAATTTAATTACTCCAACATTGTGCAAAGTACTCGGTCGAGAGATAATAGAAAACCCAGAAAAATGGAATTGGTCTAAATGGATTCTTGATTGGAATGTAAAGAACACAAAGCAAGACAAAGGTGACGGATTCAAAGGATGTGCCTTGGTTCTTTTGGTAAGTATTTATATTAATAATAACATGATTATCCTGGTAACAAAATAATTTCTCTAAATGTACTTATTCGGTTTTTATTGATTGTGGTGTTGCAGATTGCGTACCTAGACAGGCTAAACATTGATGGTAAAGGGATGAGATGGGACAAACTTTAACCCAGGATAGGGGCATGGCATCAAGCAGATATGGAGAAGGTGATTGCAGCCGATAAATTACCAGATGGAACATATGGTGCAGCAGAGGTCAGATTCTCATGTCCTTACTCATACATAATTAAGTGTTTAGAATAGTATCATAATCTTTTTCTATGGAAGTGGAATCGATTTGTTTGTGTTTGTAGGGAAATAGACAGTATGTATTTTCAATAGTATTAGTATGTATTTATGGTTAAATATTATTGATCCAAAATTGTAGGTAGTCAGGAATGTGGTGTATAGTCAGGATTAATTACCCTATAGGGGAACAAATGACTGTACCCCCTTGGCAGAATGTTGACTCCTCTGGATCTGAAGGCAACGATGATGATGAACCTCAGCCTCAGATTACTGTTACGAGGAGAAAAGTTACGCGAGATAGGAATGTAACCCTGAAGAGGAAGGTACGCAAGGAGGTTGTTCACTATTAACACATCATTTTTATTCCGCATGGAACTCATGCACTAAAGGTTTTTCTATGTTTTAATATTAATATATATTTTATGTTTCGAAAACCTAAAGGGTAAGTCGAAGGAATCAAAGAAGAAGAAAAAGGCACGTCATGAGAAGAAGAAGGGAGATGAGGAGGAGGAAGAAGAGGTTGATGAGGAGGAAGAGGAAGATGAGGAGGAAGAAGAAGAGGAACAAAAAGATAATGGTGGTAGAAAGAAGAACAAGGAGACGACGACAATTCCAAAGATTACGCCACCAACTTTCCTACCGCGCGTAATAAATGCTCTTAATAGCGTTTTGGACAAGAAATCAATCTCAGACAAGTAAACATTCATTATTCTTTACCGTTCATATATCATATATCGCAATTAAATATAAATATTTATGTTGGTATTGTTATTAGTGTGAATATGATAGTCAGTTCAAATACGTTTTGTTATTCAGATTGAAAGAAAAGGAAGTTTTTTAGTTCAAAGTTGTTACCCTCACACGAGGAATGTTGCACGATGATGTGACCAAGTTATGTGCTATTATAGAGTGTTGAGAGTTTGGCTTATCTAATCCTTAGTGGGGAGAAGAAGGAGTTATAATGAATTTGCAGTATTAGAGGAGATTTAAGGATATTTGGTGGTTCCATATGCTTTTGATATCATTGGCAGGTGGTTTAAGCTCACAAAGTTCCTTGAAATCTAGATTTTGATGGTTGTCATCCAAGTTCATCTTTTTGTGGCTCTACGGCATTATGTGCCCACCATGGGCGTTGAAGAACCCACCTCGGGCGTTTTTGAAGAAGAGAATCATGAGCAGTGGCGAGTGCCCGACTCGCGCCCTATACACGCACGATCCGCGCACTTTGAGCGGAAGCGTGCCTTAGCGCAAGCAGCAAAGGCACGACTCGCGCGATATATATGCCCGAGTCGCGCACTGCGAGCGAAGGCATTGGATTGTCCGCAGCCTAAGCCCGACTCGCGCGCAGGACATGCGCGACCCGCGCACTTCGAGCGAGGAGTGTTGTTAGGCAGCAGCGGAAGCCCGAGTCGCGCGCCATATATGCCCGACTCGCGCACTTCGACGCGTTTACGACTCTTCGGCAATTTTCAACTTTCCTTAGGTTTTATTAATTAGAAAAACGTTTTGTTGGATGGCGGGTAATTTCTGAACGAGAATTAGAGAGGATAGAGAGAAGAACCCTAATCCCTATTTTCTCCCTTTTTGAGTTTCGAATAATTAGTTTGAAGATTTGCTTGATGGATGCTATGTCGATTGTAGCCTAAATCTAGTCTTGAGAACGGTTAATCAAGCTTCGGTCTATTATTGTGAGGTTTCTCTTTGTTAACTTTTTCTTAATTATAATTGTGATTTCTTGATTTTAATTTATGATTGTGGTATGTATTGCTAGGAGTACTACTAGTTTATACATTCGATTTATCATTTGCTAGGATTTAGAATTGATGTCGATTCATCTGTTCTTCTTTCATGAGTAGCAATCTAGGGTTTGATTAATGAATCTGATTATTCTTGATTAATCACTAGAGAAATCACAAGTTCCAATTTGAATATGTTGTGCTAGCAATTTGTTAATTGGCTCATTGTTTCCTAGTTCGTTGATGTTCTATTGATTTGAATTTAATCTCTGATTAGATTAGATTAATCTTTAGTTCAAGTTTTATGATCATCTGATTGTGATTGTTTAACGGTACTTTTGAGGGAAAGGAATTTGATTTCCAACTTTGAGTAATTAAGAGTAAAGTTACACATTTGAGAAACCAATGATCAATAGTACGAATCGAAGTGGCCATTAACCGAACTCAAGATTCTTCTCTTCTTGATTACATTACTTTTTGATTGTTCTTTAGTTCTTCATATTTAGTTATTCAATTCTTTAATCCCAAAACCCCCATTTGATCTATTATAAGCACGAGTTAGTCCCCAAGTCTCTGTGGATTCGACCCTACTTGCCACTTACATTTATTTGTATTGGAAAGAAGGAAAATAAACTTTTATCTTTGGTAGCGCGTACGACCGCGTCCCACCACACGACTCGTTTCAAAAGGGTGGGAGTACCAGTCTCAGGTAACTATCACATCACATGTTCACAGTGTACACGGTTTCAGTTAATTTTTGTTTTATATTACGTTCAAACCTCGTCTAACTTTGGTCTTTTCCAATCGAATATCATGACGGCTTTTACTATGAGTGTGAACCACGACTCATTGACTGGGTGTGTCATGGGAGATGGATATATTATACCAGCCTCTTACCTGGTATTGATATTTTCATACATGGAAGTAATATTTTTATGAATTGATGGAAATTTATATCATATGTTGTAATAACTCGGTTATCTATATTAGTGCGACGTCACTGCCAATCAAAAAGCGAATGGAAAGAGCATGGCAGCTACACTACGGCGTGGTGGATCTGTGCTTAAGAGTGACGTCGAAGCTGGAGTGAATTTCACAATAGTTGACAGGGTATGTTTTACTATTTTGATTTTTGACAACATAATACGAGTAATATATAAGTAATTTTTCAACTTTGTATTTTATATTTAATCATTTCTAATTGTTCTAGAAACACAACAGTATGAACTGGCAACATAAGTATATATTTAAAATAGGAAAAATTGATAGGAACAGTCCCAACTATGGGCGTTCCGCCATTTTTAGTCCCAACTAAGGATTATTTCTGAGCGGTCCCAACTATGCATCATTTTGCCAAAATTGGTCCCAGCAGGTCATTGACCTGCTACAGTAGGTAAAATGCGTTTTTTTTTAAAAAAAAATAATTATATTCACAACACAACAATCACACCCCTTATTCATCCCCCCCCTCTAAAAAAATGTCGGACACCGACAATTCTCAGGCGAAAACTCGTCCAATCTCCGGCACATAAAACAGCTGGTGTAAAGCAGCTTCAGGCGGAACAGGCATAACAGTATTACCTCTCCTCTTAATCAAACAACCCAATTTCACCCTTCTCCATAACTCCCTCCATACACTACTAATACAAATTGACTCAAAACACCAAGGAACGTTACACTAATTTCAAGCTTCCATTAACCATTGGCATCAATTCAATTGATAATCAGCATAGAACAAAAATTGAAAATGACAAAGAATAGGAGAAAGAACCGTGAAACACTTGTCAGGGCCAAACACGTTAGGGAGAATCGAATTTGAAGACTTCGAATCGGCATCTTCAGCTTCCCCAGTGGCGGACATGGCGAAGGTCTGCCATCAACAACCGAGTCAGAGCCATCCGAGGAAGATGAATCTGAGCAGAAGAAAGCACGACGATAAATACAAGAGTTAAAGTGATTAGAACCTCGAAGGGAGTTGAGCACTCGGAGCAATGGTGTAGTTGACTCGGTGGAATTTCGAGTTATGGCGGAGGCTGGAGAATGAGAGGCGAGAACATTCGAGAACCTTCAACATTTGAAGATGAGAAATTCAATGGTGAGGAGTGGGAAGGGGAGGGGGGGAGGGTGGCGGGGAGGGGGTGGGGTGGGATTCGGGGTGGCGAGGTGGAGGGGATTTCGGGGGTGGGCGGGGAGAGGGGTGGCGGGGGAGGGGGTTAGGATTCGACGGTGGTTGGGGATGGGGGTGGCAAGGGGATAAACCGACTTAATAAATTAAAAAAAAAAATTTAACCTCGTTAAAGTGTAATCACACACGGGACTAAATTTGGCAAAAATGATGCATAGTTGGGACCGCTTTCGGAAATAATCTTTAGTTGGGACTGAAAATGGTGGAACGCCCATAGTTGGGACTGTTCCTATCAATTTTTCCTTTAAAATATAATCATATATTCTTTCCTTAGTTACATATTGGTTTTTTCTGTTCATTCAATGCGTTTACATGTGCAGTTGTTCACGCCTGTCTGCTATAAGGGGAGATGGATGTTGTTCTCGGCCAATCAGAGAAAGCGGAAATTATACATTATTATTGCGGAAACTTCAGATTCTCGTGAAGGCACCCCGAATAAAGTCCTCTTTCTATTGGTAAGCCCCTGTTAAGTGTACATTTCATGTACCATCCATAAAGTCGGAAGGTTTGGATTATTGAGGGTTTTATTTGATTTGATCTTAGAAAAAGCACACAATAGAAGCACTGAAGTTCGCTGACCCTACCTGCTTGAGCACGTGGAATCTAACTCGTTGGCCGATTCAATCGTACGATTTCATCCCCAAAGAAAGATGCATTGAAGACTCTGGGATGCTAGTTATGTTACACCTTATGGGTCTGGTCGATAATGTGTTTCCTTATGTAGAGGTGTGTTGAACAAAATTGCAAATAAATTATGTAAAATGTTCAAGAATTATAATTGACACTTACTCTAAGTTTTCTTTTGTACAGTGGTACCTGGATGATGAGATGCTTTATCGTAAGTTTGCGATGGAATACTTCTCGTCATGGAACAAAGAATGAAATACCAAGACGCTTAATGTTGCAGAATATTTTTTTTTTGAGGGGAAATGATGATGAAGAGTATAAAACAATAAATATATGGCTAAGTCAGTGTGGACTTGTGGACGATAAGTAGAAAACAATTAATGATGTAAAGTTTTTTAAATTTATTTGTGATCGTAACAATTAGGTGACTATGGGATATGTTTTGTCACCTTGGATGAATAGTATTGCATCACTTTATGGTTTTAGTAGGATGATATTTAGTTTTAATAGTATGTTTTGGAAGACTATTTCAAAACAACTTATGACATATCACTTTATACGCTTTTATGGTTATAAAGATTATGTGTGGCTTAGTGAAAATGTTGTCCCAGATAACTTCATTTTTTTTTGTAATCAAGTTGACCTTTTCTAGTAACATGATAGTTGTAGTTGCCAACAGAATTTGCCACCTTTTTCAAACTTTAATAATTTACTAGAATCATATTCAGAATGTGTTAAAACAATATTGTTTTAATTTTGTCTTAATGTGTCACCTCGTCCTAGGACAATAGTTCAAGCGTACTGCGTACTACAAGACATCATATAATTCAATAACAAAAAACATCAATCAATAAGTTATGTTTTGCTATAATTCACAACCCTAAGCTCAAGTCAATTTTCAATTTTCGACTTACCCTGCTTTTTTTCGCTATCTTCTGGGCACCCACTCCTCGACTAGTCCCTTCATCACCTTCAACCACTTGTTCTTCATTTTCCTATTGGCCAGTTCCATATAAGTATCATAATATTAAACTTAGAATCATGATAATTCGAGTTTCCATTCTTGATATAATAAAAACAAAAAAAATATAAAATTAACCGTGACACTTAATTTTACTAACCTCATTCACTGCCTCATGTTCTTGAGTTTGTTTACGTTTTCGCTTTTTCTTCGGTTTAGGGTTATCGCCTTCAAACCCTTGTTCTTCGATTTCCTATTGCCCAATTCCATATTAGGAACATAATATTAAAATTAGTAACAATAACTATTAAAAATATACGACAACATCGTGAAACTATGCTATTCCATTCTTCATAAAATTCAACTTAACGCAAAATTTAATTTACCTCATTCACTGCCTCCTCACGTTCCCTAGTTTGTTTACGTTTTCGCTTTTTCTTCGGTTGGGGGTCATCGCTTACAGACCCTTCTTCTTCGATTTCCTATTGCCCAGTTCCATATAAGGAACATAATATTAAAATTAGTAACAGCTAATATAAAAAATATACGAACACATCGGCAAATAATGATATACCATTCTTGATAAATGTCACCTTAACGCTAAATTTTAGTTACCTCATTCACTTCCTCATCCTCTTCAGTTTGATTGCGCTTTCGCCTTTTATTCGACTTCCCTTTGGCAGCCCGTCATGTGTGTCGTTTATCTACAGGGTCTATTGTGCAACCTTCGGCATGCACTACACACCTATCAAGGTGCCTTAGGTTGCAGTGTTTCGGACGCAGCCTTCTCCTTCCATAAACCCTCTAAACCAAGGGACCCACCAGACTTGTTCATTTGTAGCGTTGCTATCTATACCAATAAAGGCCTCTAAGGCGCAACGAACACTATCTGTCGCTTCCTTATACATCAAGAAAGTCTTCTCACTATGCATTGCCAATGAAAGAAGGTACTTGTGTCTTTGATATATTTCTCTCATTTTCTGCACACGTAGTGAATCATCCGGGTCCTAGTATGACACACGGATATCCTCATAAGATCGAACAACATCCTTCTTCCATCGATCCAATATATATATATTTGCGGGAATGGATTCAACTTCTTCCACCTCCATCACACGCATTATGTGTTTACACAAAATACCTTTAAATTCAAAAAGCTTACATGAGCATGAATAATCACCTTTTGCCTTGCTAACGGAGAGAGTATAATGCTTCTACTTTGATTTCCATATCGGATATGGAACCTTTTCATCGGCATTGTGAAAAGTCATAGTCTTGTCACCCCCCGTTTGGCAAATGTTCGTGTACTTTAGACCAATGACTTCGTGTAACACCCCCGCCAAGCCGAACCCTTTTTCATTTAATAAAACTCGAGATGGGGGAAAATCCACGAAGGTTCGACTCAACGGGCGTGTTACCGCCGCACTTATCTCCTTGGAAATAAATGCAAGGCTACATTATTCACCTACTTACATGGACATTTAGTCCCTTTTTGAAAGAAATACTTTAATAATAGATTAATATTTTCTGAAAATTTCGGCAGAGTTTCCTTTGTAAATTGGACAACCCAAAATGGGAAAATGTTTGAAAAACCTGTTGCAATAAAATATATATACCAAATCCCAAACTCAACGCTTTCGCGGAGTACCAGCTAAAGAAAATCAGGAGCACTATTGCTCAACCAGAAACTAGAAATGAAACTAAATCAATTAATTATTTAACTATTACAAAGTGGAACGTCTTCACCTCAAAGGAAACATAAAACAATCATAGCTGAGATCATAGTACTTAACCGCTTCTATCTTGGAAGAGATGCTCCAGAACTTCAACCTGACACTATTGTAACACTGCCACCCACCAAGTGACAGGCCACAGTAGTGACAAAACAAAACATTGACATACACATCGGCCAACGCCGAGTACTAACCCATAAAACATTCTTAAAACATGCTTTGGTGTCTACGATTCTCACGTAATCAATACATGTTCACATCATTCATAACCATATCACAACAGCATAGCAATATTCATATAATCCATACGTTCACATGTAGATATATATACAATGATTAATTACATAATTAATCTTAATTAATCCAGTTATTTAAGGAGAGGAAAGAGAACGCCCAGATGGCGGGTCAATCCCCTGTAACCACTTACTTCAACATTGTAGGCCGGGGTCAATCCCCTGTAACCACCTACGGATAACATAATGGCCATAATAACAGAGTCCCTAGTGTGCACACCCCTTCTACTTGGATCACAACAAGATAGAAGGAAGACAAGTAACAGAAAATCAGCATAGTAACCAGAGAACCTGTAGGGGCCGCTGAACCACTCATACAGGGCAACCTGTTCATCATTTCCCTCCGATATTTCACTTTACGTGATTAACATCTTTTAATTCACGTCATCACATAAATCATGTATACAATTACGTCATCATTGTTCAATCCAGTGTGAACATATTTCATCCATCATAATCTCAATCCATTCATAATCTCAATCCATTCGTAGTGGTTTCAATAACTCATTTCATAAACACAACCGTCACTTGAGTTCATTTATTACTTCAGATTCATAATCATTTCATAGCATCGTATCATCATAATCATCATAAAACATTTCATTTCCCGCAATCCATATGCAAAACATATCATTAATCATGGAAAGTAATCATAAGCATGTCTCATAACTTAAAGTACTTTTAAGAATAACAACAGAAACATATCAGAAGCATAGCAGAAACATAGCAGTATTTTCGTATCTCAAATCGTTTAATAGTCATTCATACTTTCAGATAGTTTCAGAGTTAAAAGGTATACTTTAACATATTAAGAATACATGAACATATATCATTTCTTAGTATATATTAGGTATACCACCTTTCCACAATTTAGTGAACTTCCATCAACAACAACATAGAAACACCTTTCGTATATCACATAAACAAAACCAAAAACATGATTTCGTTATTATATGAATCTAACACTAATAAAGACCATTTAAACCAAAAACTAAGACTTCTGTTACATAATCGGCAATTTATACTCATCCCGTGGATTTATACTTCCGCACTAACTTGCTTTTGGTTAATATCAACGACTAATCTAATTATGTTAAACGATTTAGGAACTATTTGTTGTTACATTAACTAGATTTGTTTCCCAAGTAGAAGAACACTACTTTAATTTATGAATGATCAGATTACCTACTAGTCTCTTCATATTTAATTAAAAGACTCCCAAGATGGGTGAAACTTGATTGTCAATCTTTAACTCAAACTCCATAACTACTCTTTCAAACATCCATCAGTTATAATACACACAATTAATAGTTATTCACACTAACTTTCACAACAAAGAGAGTAATTTAACTATACTTTCTTAACTAGGATCCCTCGATTGATATAATAAATTGAACCAACCGAATTACCAACAAGCCGAAGCTAAACTCACATCAACACAATTACATAAGAGAACACTACTATGATTTATTAAATCAACCAATTCAACATCATCAACAATAACTCATGAATTCAAAGTATCAACAAGAAATAACCAATTGTCGAATTCAAAATCGGAAATTCATAATTCATCAAAGCATCAATAGTATTTCGATTCGATTTTCAAAAAAAATGACTTTTAATTTGAGGGAAACAAGAGGAGGAGAAGAGAGGTGTAGTACCTCTCGCTCACTTGGAGCGAGGGACGAAACAGAGAAGACAAGGGGGGTTTAGAAGCCTCGGTGCACGGCGCGAGCACCGGCGAGGCCGGGCAAAGAACGCGGGGAGGTGGCGACGTTCGCCGACAAAGCAACAAGCAAGCAGCAAGACAAAGACGCAAAGCAACGGCAAAGAACGAACGGAGGAACGACAGCGGCGAGGGAAAACTCCGCGAGGCCGAGCAACGGCAAGTGCGACAAGGTTCCGGCGATCGCTTCGTCGAGTCTCGGTGCGGCAGGCGAGAACAATCGGCGAACGGAGCACAAGAGAGCGAAGGAGTAGAGCGGGGGAAACGAAGTCCGGCGAGAAACGGTGGAGCACCGACGAGTGCCGGGATCTTTGGGCGGTGGTGATGGAAGCAGTGCGTGCGCGGCGCCGCGGCGAGCGAGCGGCACAACCAATAGGGGAAAAGTGTCGAAAGGCAAACAAAAAGAAGGGAGAAACTTTTGTGGATTTTATGTTGTTGTTGTGAGATTTCAAAGCTCAATTATTGAGCATTTATAGAACAAAACTTGGAGACATTAATGGAGGTGGGATGATGGAGGTTGGTGGTTCACCATAGGGAAGCTTAGAGTAGGGAATTAAAGAGGGAGTAGAGGGAGATGGTGGTTGGGGCTTTGGGGTTCTTACGGGTGAGAGAGGAGAGAGAGAAATGGGGTTCTTTGGATGAGAAAAATGACAGAGAGAGAGGAAGAACTTGGGTTTTTGTTTCCCAACTTAACCGACCAAGTTAAGAAATGGAACCCGACTTTAAATTCGTAACCGGCCAAATACAGCTCCATTCATTTGGTTATTTAAAACCCAAAATAAAATTTGTAATAATAATAATAACCTCATAGAATTTATAAAATAAACATATTATAACCACCACAAAATAAATATTTATACCTGAACCCAAATAAAATAATAATATTCAATATAACATTAACTTAGTAATTATAATTAACGCTAATTAAAACGCTCTTAAAAATCGGGGTATTACATCCTACCACCCTTATAAAAAAGTTTCGTCCTCGAAACTTGCAATAAGTGAATCGAGGAGACAAAAATCAAATTCATTTAGACAAAACCAAGATCTCAAATTTCCATGGCTTCGTTAGATATTCAGCCTCCATTCCGCCATCAACTTTCGTATCTCTACTTCAACTCAACTCGCGAAATCGAGGAGCAAAGAAAACAAAAGGGGCAAACTTGTTGGCAATGAACTTCAACTAACTCATTCAGTGAGATCTCGTTTGAAATTCAGTTGGTTTCTCAAATCATATAAGTTTTATAAATATATACTTTGAATAAATACATATCATAGACAAATACAAGTCAATGCACGATACATCACACATAAACTAGTAATTAACATAGAAAATCACATATGCCACATCTTTACATGAACAGATTCACATTGCACACGCAAAAGCGCAAACTCTCAAACGGCTTGGTTCATTTATACCTAACTTTTTAGCCAACCCATTAAACCTATTTAGAACCTTTACGCCATGATATGGAGATCATAGCATACCTGAATCTAACCTTAGCTCTGATACCATTCTGTAACACCCCCGCCAAGCCGAACCCTTTTTCATTTAATAAAACTCGAGATGGGGGAAAATCCACGAAGGTTCGACTCAACGGGCGTGTTACCGCCGCACTTATCTCCTTGGAAATAAATGCAAGGCTACATTATTCACCTACTTACATGGACATTTAGTCCCTTTTTGAAAGAAATACTTTAATAATAGATTAATATTTTCTGAAAATTTCGGTAGAGTTTCCTTTGTAAATTGGACAACCCAAAATGGGAAAATGTTTGAAAAACCTGTTGCAATAAAATATATATACCAAATCCCAAACTCAACGCTTTCGCGGAGTACCAGCTAAAGAAAATCAGGAGCACTATTGCTCAACCAGAAACTAGAAATGAAACTAAATCAATTAATTATTTAACTATTACAAAGTGGAACGTCTTCACCTCAAAGGAAACATAAAACAATCATAGCTGAGATCATAGTACTTAACCGCTTCTATCTTGGAAGAGATGCTCCAGAACTTCAACCTGACACTATTGTAACACTGCCACCCACCAAGTGACAGGCCACAGTAGTGACAAAACAAAACATTGACATACACATCAGCACAACGCTGAGTACTAACCCATAAAACATTCTTAAAACATGCTTTGGTGTCTACGATTCTCACGTAATCAATACATGTTCACATCATTCATAACCATATCACAACAGCATAGCAATATTCATATAATCCATACGTTCACATGTAGATATATATACAATGATTAATTACATAATTAATCTTAATTAATCCAGATTATTTAAGGAGAGGAAAGAGAACGCCAAGATGGCAGGGTCAATCCCCGTAACCACTTACTTCAACATTGTAGGCCGGGGTCAATCCCCTGTAACCACCTACGGATAACATTGTAGGCCGGGTCAATCCCCCGTAACCACCTACGGATAACATAATGGCCATAATAACGAGTCCCTAGTGTGCACACCCCTTCTACTTGGATCACAACAAGATAGAAGGAAGACAAGTAACGTAAAATCAAGCATAGTAACCGAGAGAACCCGTAGGGGCCGCCGAACCACTCATACAGGCAACCTCGTTCATCATTTCCCTCCGATATTTCACTTTACGTGATTAACATCTTTTAATTCACGTCATCACATAAATCATGTATACAATTACGTCATCATTGTTCAATCCAAAGGTGAACATATTTCATCCATCATAATCTCAATCCATTCATAATCTCAATCCATTCGTAGTGGTTTCAATAACTCATTTCATAAACACAACCGTCACTTGAGTTCATTTATTACTTCAGATTCATAATCATTTCATAGCATCGTATCATCATAATCATCATAAAACATTTCATTTCCCGCAATCCATATGCAAAACATATCATTAATCATGGAAAGTAATCATAAGCATGTCTCATAACTTAAAGTACTTTTAAGAATAACAACGAAACATATCGAAGCATAGCGAAACATAGCAGTATTTTCGTATCTCAAATCGTTTAATAGTCATTCATACTTTCGGATAGTTTCGAGTTAAAAGGTATACTTTAACATATTAAGAATACATGAACATATATCATTTCTTAGTATATATTAGGTATACCACCTTTCCACAATTTAGTGAACTTCCATCAACAACAACATAGAAACACCTTTCGTATATCACATAAACAAAACCAAAAACATGATTTCGTTATTATATGAATCTAACACTAATAAAGACCATTTAAACCAAAAACTAAGACTTCTGTTACATAATCAGCAATTTATACTCATCCTGTGGATTTATACTTCCGCACTAACTGCTTTTGGTTAATATCAACGACTAATCTAATTATGTTAAACGATTTAGGAACTATTTGTTGTTACATTAACTAGATTTGTTTCCCAAGTAGAAGAACACTACTTTAATTTATGAATGATCGATTACCTACTAGTCTCTTCATATTTAATTAAAAGACTCCCAAGATGGGTGAAACTTGATTGTCAATCTTTAACTCAAACTCCATAACTACTCTTTCAAACATCCATCAGTTATAATACACACAATTAATAGTTATTCACACTAACTTTCACAACAAAGAGAGTAATTTAACTATACTTTCTTAACTAGGATCCCTCGATTGATATAATAAATTGAACCAACCGAATTACCAACAAGCCGAAGCTAAACTCACATCAACACAATTACATAAGAGAACACTACTATGATTTATTAAATCAACCAATTCAACATCATCAACAATAACTCATGAATTCAAAGTATCAACAAGAAATAACCAATTGTCGAATTCAAAATCGAAATTCATAATTCATCAAAGCATCAATAGTATTTCAGATTCAGATTTTCAAAAAAAATGACTTTTAATTTGAGGGAAACAAGAGGAGGAGAAGAGAGGTGTAGTACCTCTGCTCACTTGGAGCAGGGACGAAATAGAGAAGACAAGGGGGTTTAGAAGCCTCGGTGCACAGCGGCGAGCACCGGCGAGGCCGGGCAAGAACGCGGGGAGGTGGCGACGTTCGCCGACAAAGCAACAAGCGGCGGAAGAAGACAAAGACGCAAAGAACAAAGCAAGAACGAACGGAGGAACGACAAGAGCCGAGGGAAAACTCCGGCGAGGCCGAGCAACGGCAAGGCGACAAGGTTCCGGCGACCGTTCGTCGAGTCTCGGTGCGGCAGCCGAGAACAATCGCCGAACGGAGCACAAGAGAGAGCGAAGGAGTAGAGCAGGGAAACGAAGTCCGGCGAGAAACGGTGGAGCACCGACGAGTCCGGGATGCTTGGGCGGTGGTGATGGAAGCACCGTGCGGCGGCCGCGGCGAGCGAGCAAAGACAACCAATAGGGGAAAAGTGCCGAAAGGCAAACAAAAAGAAGGGAGAAACTTTTGTGGATTTTATGTTGTTGTTGTGAGATTTCAAAGCTCAATTATTGAGCATTTATAGAACAAAACTTGGAGACATTAATGGAGGTGGGATGATGGAGGTTGGTGGTTCACCATAGGGAAGCTTAGAGTAGGGAATTAAAGAGGGAGTAGAGGGAGATGGTGGTTGGGGCTTTGGGGTTCTTACGGGTGAGAGAGGAGAGAGAGAAATGGGGTTCTTTGGATGAGAAAAATGACAGAGAGAGAGGAAGAACTTGGGTTTTTGTTTCCCAACTTAACCGACCAAGTTAAGAAATGGAACCCGACTTTAAATTCGTAACCGGCCAAATACAGCTCCATTCATTTGGTTATTTAAAACCCAAAATAAAATTTGTAATAATAATAATAACCTCATAGAATTTATAAAATAAACATATTATAACCACCACAAAATAAATATTTATACCTGAACCCAAATAAAATAATAATATTCAATATAACATTAACTTAGTAATTATAATTAACGCTAATTAAAACGCTCTTAAAAATCGGGGTATTACACTTCGTCTTTCACCTCTTTAAATTTGGCATTAGTATATGCCTTATGGAACACCTCCTCCACTAGTATGGTCCGGTCACATACATGGGGCTCATTCACGCATCGAAAGTTTAATATCTTCTCTTCTTATGCTTTTCGTCTCATGGCCATCTCGTATTGTTTAATAAATTGAAGCAGCCCGGTATTGAGGGACACGTAAGTCTTGAAGAATCGATTCATACCTTCACTTCTCTGTTTGGATGACATGCCAGCCCAAAATGTGCTTCTCCAATAACCAGGGGCCCATCTTTCCCTCATTTCAAATGCATCCTTCATCTAAGTATGATTTTCGAGTTTAAATTTCTTTACCATCGCCCCCCATGCTTCATCAAACTCTGTTGTATATAGAGAATCGTGGACAACTTTAAGCATGCACTCTTCTAATCTGTGAAGTTTTTTCGAAAAGATCCCAAGTTCTTCCATGCATTTTGAAGTAGGTGCCACAGACATCATATGTGAGGGATATCTGGAAAAACTGTAGCAACAGTCTTTCCAATGGCCTTGCATTGATCGGTGAGGATACCCCTTGGGGCTTTACCCATACATGATAGCCATTGCTTAAAAACCCACACAAATGTCTCGTCATCTTCGTGTGAGATCAATGCTGCTGCGAACACGATTGATTTCCCGTGATGGTTTACGCCAACAAAAGGAGCAAACGGCATTCAATACCTTTTCAACAAAGCGAGACAAAACGAATAATATTGTTATCAACTGACACATACAACTATCATGTAGCAGGTGTGAAAAGAGATATTGAGTTTATCGTTTGTGATACTAATTTATTGTTCATCTACATATTTTTAAATACAAGGGATATTATCTCAGATAACCCTGACTTATAGGCCTTTTCCCAATATAACCCTTACTTTGGCAGGTGCGTCTCCGATAACCCTGAACTTGATTTTTGTCATTAAACTGGACGGAATTAGTGACGGCATTAACTATTTAAAAAAAAAACCAAACTCATATCTTTCTCTTTCTTGTTCTTCATCTCATTCATCAATGGTTTCCACCATTTTCTCTCTTTTTAATTGCAAAACACTAAAACCCCATTTTCTCTCTTAATATTCATCCACTCTTTAATTTCTTCATCCTTACTGTAAAAAGGAAAAAAAAATCCCACTTACCACGATTAAATTGAACCTCCAACAACAATCTGGGTACAAAGACAAACATCATCTTCGAGCCCATTAGAACCCCACTTACTCGTTACTTGAATTGGTAACATATTGCACAAATTTTCCTACACTTGGTTCTGCAGTTCTCCCCCTCCCTTCCCCTTGATTTTCTCTCTCCTCTGTGTGAATCTGGGCCTTGTTGTTGTAATGGGGTTTCCCCTCCTCTGCTTCGTTGCTGCACGAGCGCCGCACCACCAGCCTTCTGTCGCCAGAAACGCTGGCAGACGTTGCCGATTTGCCGCTGCTGCCCGGATAAATTGCTAATTCCTTTTTTAATGATTATATCCCTCTACAGAACGAGAAAAAGAGGAAGCGAAAGATGCAGGAAAAGGACGGGAAATCGAAGAAGAAGGATTTCAAATTTTAGGACGTTTCAGATGTAATTTCCTATTATTATCTGTATCAGGGTTGAAGCAGTTTCTTGCTCAATTTGAAGTTCGATCCGTTTGGTTCTCCTACTGATCCTTAGTAGTACAAGATTTTGTTCTATCTGTACAACTGTTGAAGTTTTGAGGGAGGTTGATGCTGTCTTGAAATTAGGATGTATACCTACAATTGACCCACCTCCGTGTAAAATCTATAAAAGAGAGCAGTCTATAATTTTCTTACTTTACTTTTTACCTTTCGTTTTGCTTTGGCTTTGTGTGTAATGGTGTGAGTTTTTGGTTTACTTAGTTTGGAAATGGACGTTTGAAGGGACCTTACATGGACGTTTTGTTTCTTGTTAAAACCATGCCCGAATTAACAATGGCGGTTTTCCAGTGATAAATTGAAGGAGATCAAACATTATCCACAACCGAGGTCGCAACATTTTCCAGTGTTCATTTTATCGGATGAAAAGTTACAAAGAATATGATAATTAGATAACTATTGCTGAAATTCTAGAAAAATAATTTGTGAATCGTGTACAGATAGAGTTAATTATCTTTGTAAAGATAGAGTTAATTATCAAAAAGAGAGAAAATGGTGGAAACCATTGATGAATGTTTGATAAGAGATGAAGAACAAGAGAGAGAAAGATTCGAGTTTGGTTTTTTCTTTTAAAATAGTTAACACCGTCACTACTTCCGTCAAGTTTAATGACAAAAATCAAGTTCAGGGTTATCGGAGACAGGCCTGCCAAAGTCAGGGTTATATTGGAAAAAGGCCTATAAGTCAGGGTTATCTGAGATAATATCCCTAAATACAATCTATATGAAAGGTGTCAACGGATACTAAGTTATAATTTATGATACTGGATTATTTATTAAATACCTGTACTTTACTTTCAAATTACAATACTAATTTCTCGTTCTTGAATACTACATATTTGTTTAACTACGTATATTATGTCATGATCTCAAAGGGAACTTACCTGTTGCACAAGAAGGTTGTGTCAAAGGTGATTATATCTCCAAATTCCTTACATGCAGCCCTGCTCCTTGCATCAGACCAAAACGCATTCATCAACCTCCCTTCCTCATCCTTCTCGATGCTGTAGTAAAATTAACTATTCATTTTACTCATCTTCTCGAAGTATTTCTCAAGAGCTACTGCATCTCCTTCAATTCTCGATTTACGACGATGGACGTTCACTGCATTCCGCAAGTCCATCTGATTGTATGTTAGGTTCTCATGCCCTCCGTTTTCGACCAACATCGCATTGAAGTTCTTTGATAAAGGTATACCCGCGACGTCATTGGTGACCATTTTCTCGAAACTTGCCTCATCAATATTCCTATAATTAACCATAAATCTGCTGCACGACGGATTAAGGTCGTGATTGTGAGTTAGATTACAAGTGCATATCACCATTCTACCATCTTTCATGCGTGCATCAACATACACTTTGCATCCTGTAACATTTGATCCCTGAGTTTGTTTCAATCCCTCCTTCTTACAACAAAATCGTATTCTAGCCATCATATGGTACTTTGGCTCTTGATCTCCCACCCCTATTCTTTTAACACCTTTCTGCTTGTATTCCTCCATCAAACAAGTTGTTCTAGCAAAAAACTCGAACACTTTTTTTATAAGCATAGTCGTGACAATGCTTGGCAAATTCTACACCCGATATGAAACACATTCCTTTTGTTGGCTCAACTTCTTCCTCATTTAAGTTCACATCATCTTCTTCTTCTATTTCAATTACATCTCTAACTTCTTTCTCATTTAAGTGAACATCTTCTTGAAGTCCTACATTTCGCACTCCTTCCCCATTGACGTCCAAGTGCACTTCTTCTTCTTCTTCTGTTATTTCTGTTACATTTCGCGCTACTTCCTCATTGACTTCCAAATGCACTTCTCCTTCTTCTTCTGCTATATCTATTACATTTCGCGCTACTTCCTCATTGACTTCCAAATGCACTTCTACTTCTTCAGCTATTTCTATTACATTTTAAGCTACTTCCTCATTCACGTCCAAATTCACTTCTTCTTCTGCTAATTCTATTACATTTGGAACTACTTCCTCATTCAAGTCGAAATGCAACCCTTATTCTGTTACATTATCAACTACTTTCTCATTCAAGTCCAACTGTACTTGTTCTTCAGGCAAACTTTGATTGAGATCAATCATGAATTCTCCTTGTCCTTCTATATATATATTATCCATTGCACTGTCATTAATTAAAGCTATATTTAGCTACTATTTAAATAAGTATGATACTACTATAAATGTCAACTGAAATTAATTAAATCCCCATTCATTTACTATATTATACATTTGTGATACTAATAGAAATGTATAATGAAATTAATTAAATCCCTATTCAGTTTCTATATTATACAATTGTGTTACTAATAGAAATAAAAAAAAATTAATCAACACTACTGCAGTTCTGCTCATAACCTACAAACCCTAAAAACTTCCGCCGTTATTCTCTTATCTTCTTCATCTTCTACATCATACCGAACTACTAGAACAATCATTTATCATCAACAGCTTATTGTTTTAATACTAGAATAATCGGTCATTCACTATTCTTATACTCTCACCATTATCTAATACTTATTTTAACCGGTAAATTAAGCTCGAAAGTTGATGAATATCACTCGATTTCTATATATTTGTCCTCTTCAAATTTAAAGAAATTAACAAGTAATTTACATATGCTTACAACTTTTGGATGGTTGATGGATGAAGTTATATTTCCTCCCCTGAAAATTAGTTTTCGACAGCTCTTTCTCTCGCCGGATAAGAATGAATGCTATCTTTAATGCATTTTTCATGCCGTTAATTCACTTGACGAATGAATTTCTGCTACAAGAACCCTTGGCTTCTTAATTGCGGAAAAAACGTTGTCGTCGGAAATTTTTTTGGTCGGAAAAGTGATCGGCTTTAATGGCTTTGCTCGGTAATGGATGAAGTTCAACTTAGAACAAAAGTTACTGTGAAGTTCAGTAACTTTTCTAATATTACCAGAGAGAGGGAAATGTTTTTTTGGTGAAGCAATGAAATGTTGGCTCCAAACTTACCGCCAACTAGGACCCTTTGGCGCAAATTAGTGAAATCCCCCCCCAAGAGTTCTCCATTTTCCCTCCCATTTTTTTGTTGCCTTAGCTGATGTGGCACAATTTTATTGGTGGTGTATGTGGGGACCACATAAATCTTGTGTATGTGTATCATCTCTCACTCATAGAGAAACCCAAAAAAAATCTACTTAGAAATAATTTTGAGAAAATACGCAAAAGTCCAAATCCCTAAGGAAAAAAAAAAGTGTCTGAGTTTGAGATTATTTTCCAGTTTCCCAAACCACGTGATCATCCTCCACAGTCCTTCCTTGCAACAGCACCCAAGTTCCGCATCCTCACAAAAACTCAATCATCATCTCCTCACAAACTCAATTTCAACTCCAAAAAAAACTTCACATTCACACTTATTACCGAAATTCCCAAACTCCCAAACTCACATTGCACCCAGAAAAAAAAAATGGACTTTTGGAGCAAAGCAAAGAACTTCGCAGAAGAAGCAGCAAAAAAATCGCAAGAACTAACAAAAGAAGCAGCAAAACGTTCGCAAGAACTCACTTCCACAATCAGCGGAAGCTCTCGAATCGCCGACATCGTATCTGAGACCGCAAAACGATCAAAAGAGTTGGCTGCTGAAGCATCAAATCAAATCATGATGCGCGCTGATCAGATCAAGTCTCTTTCTCTCCTCGACGCTTCTAATTCGTCGGATGATAAGAAGAAAATGGAGGTTTCTTCTGAAGAGCTTGAGAGATTTGGGGTTTCTGATGAATTGAGGGAATTTGTTAAGGAGATTGAAATGACTACTTTTCAGGATTTCCCACTTCCTGGTATGGGGTTTTTTTATACGTTTTCAATTTTGTGATCTGGGTTTGTTTTTTGATTTTGATAATGTGGGTTTTTTGTGAATGGATTTTTGTAATGTGGGTTTGTTTTGGATCTTCTTATGATGTTGAAGTTTTGGTTGTTCGATGTGATTATTGAAAGTTTGATTTGGAGCTATGTTGGGATAGTTTTATGCGATTTTCTTGTGTTAGAGAAGGAAATGACATGATGAAAGTAAAAAAAAGTAGGATATGGAGTAAGTGAAGAAGGCACTGAAATGATTGTTGGGTTACTTAGGTATGAAGCATTGATGATGCATTACATTCTAAGTTGAATTTGTCCTTAGTATGCGTTTTTGTGTGGCTTATTTTCTATAATGTTTAGCAAAAAGCACAATGGATTTACGTGTAAGGTAGATAGTATTATGTTATTCGGCACATTTCCGCTGAATGTGTCTGTTTCTTCCTTGTTTTAGTGTAATGTGTGTATTGGTTGGCTCACTTAATGTGAAATTGGAAGTTTGAAGTTCTCTTTGATCATAGAGGTCATTTTGTCTCTTGGTAGTGGGGAACAGGGGAAGTGTTCAACTCAAGGGAGGCTCAATTTGGTGTTTTGTTTGACCGTGCTATGCGTTTTCACCTTTTTTATCCTTTTTTTGGCTGGGGAAGAAGGGAAGGGAAAAACATATGATTTTTTGAGATCTGTAGAGAATCTAATCTAGTTCTTTTTTTTTGCTTGTTACATTCTATGGTAGGATATTATTGTGAATGTACACCTTATCATCAACGTATGAATTAACCATATGCTTGTTAATAAGAGGGTCATGTTGAGCGAAATTGGAAAATCGCATGTAGATTACGAGACATTGTATAAGCCTCAGGACTATGGAGAATTTTCCCAAAAGTCCTCAAAGTGAGAATCGTTTACATGTTGCTGTCGCCTTGTGGTAGGAAGGAACAGGCAAGTAGAGTCAGAGAGGGAGAAATTAAAGAGCTACATTTGCATAAGATGTTTCATCATTGTATATTTGGACGTGACCCTTGAGACTGGATAAAAGTAAAGGGAGCACATTAAAAGATGTGGGAAAATGGGGGATCTCAAAAGTACACTGTGAGCACTCAAAGCTGAAGTTGTATGTTGCTGGTGGAATTGCAAAATGAAGAATCTGATTATGGAGTCTAGAAGTTGAGGGGAATACGTAGGCTGGGAAATATGGAGATTATGCGAAAAAGGTAAAACTGACTGCTGATAAACTCTATGAGAAAGGTTCTTTAAAGAGTTCTAAAAAGTTCACCAAAAAAGAGTTCTACAAAAGATTTGACCAGGAGTCAATAAGATTTATTGGTGAAATAACTTGGTTTGGGCGATTCTCTGATGCAGTGTCACAAAGGAAAAAAATTTGTTGTGGTAGACTGCTAGTTATGATTTTCATAATGTGATAGAGAGATTTGGTTTTGAACTGGTTTCAAATCATTTGCAAAGTAGACCTATTTCGGTTTCTTTATATCCTTTTATAGATTTTTGATCTAAATTGAAATGTAAAGTTTAGCAAGTAGTTGGATGTATCTTATTTTAAATATATCAAAAGGTCCTTCATCTTTGACATTTTTCTCCTGGTCTCTTCATACATCTATATAGAATTATAGACTATATACTTTCTCAGTCCCAGATTAAAGTACCTATTTGATTTTGGCGCGAATGTAATGAGTTCTCTTCAAAATATATACTATAAAATGAGTGGAAGGAAAGAGTAAAATAAGGTATAAGAACTTTATTTTGGGACGTCTCACAGTAGCAATAAGGAACTTTATGTGGGACTGGGGGTGTACATCTATTGCTGTATGAGGATTTAGGTACTTGGTTAGGGAGCTTCTCCACGTCCACTCTTTTTTTTCCTTTTAATAGAAGTACAAGAGGGAATGTCAAGGATACCCAACAGTGTCTAGAGAAAGAAGGGAATCAAAATAAGATAAAATAGAGGGAGTGAAACTGAAAATTCAGATCAGCCAACAATGGCCGGAGTAGACAAAGTATGGGATAGTTTCGATATGTAATCTGGTACCCTATTGGCTTCTTGGAAAGCATGATACATCTGAAGATTGGTGAAATTTGTGAGCAGGTGATGGATGTAGTGTACTTAGTTTTAAAAGGCGCAAAGCGCACCGAGGCGCAAAGCGCAAAGCGCACCGAGGCGCAAAGCGCAAGGCGAAGGCGCACGCCTCCCGTAGGCGAGGCGCACCTTTGATGCCAAAATGATTAGAAATCAAATATAGAAGCATTTTAATACTTAAAACAACATAGATATTATATTAAAGACCCATAAAAGGATATAAGAAAACATAATTCATCGCTTAAGTACCGCAACAAGTCAAAGTGCTAAGTAGAAAGAAAAGCAAACAAAGTTTTCAAGATAATGGGGCTAGAACAACTAGAAATCCAAATCATCATCATCATCAACATCATCATCCAAGTCATAATGATCATCATCCTCATCTTCTTCATAGTCTCTATCTCCTCCAAAATCATCTTCATCCTCATCATCATCCAACACCGTGACTCTAGGAAGCCGTAGAAGCCGAACCCGACTCCATCAAAGATTCTCAATGAACAACAACCAAGTAACCAACAATCTACAATTCAAATGATATGGAGAAAGATAAAAATGAGTTTCTATAATATGATACTAAATTGAGTAAATGAGCTTGAGAATATTTCATATACTAATAAATGAGTCATTAAATGTTGCCAAACAAAAACAGTGGCTCTTCACAAAACAAAAAAAAAGAAAAACAGAACAAAGGAACAGAAGAAACAAGAAAGAAGAGAAGAAAACCTAAAAACCTGAAACAGAAGAAAAAAAAGAAGAAACAGAAGTAAAGAAAAGAAGAAACAGAAGAAAAGAAGAAACAAGAAAAAAATCAGAAAAAAAAGAAGAAGAAACAGAAGAAAAGAAGAAACAAGAAAAAAATCAGAAAAAAAAGAAGAAGAAAAGAAGAAGAGGAACGAAACAGAAGAAAAGAAGAAACAAGAAAGAAATCAGAAAAAAAGAAGAAAGAAAGAAGAAGAAGAACGAAACAGAGAAGAAGAGAAACAAAACAAAGGAAGAAAGAAAACTTACCGGCGACGACGACCGGCGACCTGGCGACGACCGGCGACGACCGGCGACCTGGCGACGAACTGGCGACGACCGGCGAGCGATGAAGAGATTACTTCGAGCTTCCAGGTAAGTAGCTTCGAGCTTCTAGGGTTTTCGAACCAAGTTTTTTTTTTTTTTTGACTATAACGTGCAAAAAACCAAAAAAAAAAAAGGAAAAAAGCCACGTGGGGTCACGTGCGCTTTGGTACAGAAAGCGCCCGCTTGGTGCGCCTCACGCTTCCCCAAAAGCGCGCGCCTTTTGGCGCTTTGTGACGCTTCACGTTTCTCGCCTCGCCTGAGGTGTGGGAAGCGTTTTTTGGTGCGCCTTGGGTCGCCTTGCGCTCAGGCGCGCTCAAGGCGCGCTTTTTAAAACTAAGGTAGTGTATAAGAGTGGAGAATCCAGGGGCATCGGCAAGTACTATGAAGAATGTTAATTAAAATGTCTTTGTCACCCACCACAGCTAGATTGCAAAGTTGTGTTGTGTAGCAAAAAGGAGGCCCGTGCAAAGGGTCCAGGCTTCGGCAACATGAGGGGAAGCAAGGTATCCCGAATGAGTAGCAAGAACCATTTACAAGCTATCCTGAATGATAAAATCGGTGATAGCCATATGCAAGGTGGCTGAACCATCAAAAGTGAGCTTGAAGGAATTAGGTAGAGGTGGAAACAATATCAACTTGATAACATTGGGAACCCTTCGAGTAAAACAAAAGTCAGGGGATGAACAGGCATTCTCCACGAAACTTCGGGCCTGCCTTATCACTAAGATGGGAGTGCCAGGCACGGATAAAGATCCTATTAGGAATAGGTTGAGCATTTTGGAACACAATAATAAACTTAGAGGCAATAATAAACTTAGATAACGAAGCACAATGCTAGGACCCGAGAGAGGCAAGTGTAGTTGAAAAAGATTGGGAAGTGATATGAAACCCAAACCATTCTCTTATGCGGGGGCCGAACCGTAAGTGATGGGTGAGTGGGCATCAAAGATTCATTTCGTGTTAGAAAAGGGTACAAGAATAGGGAACTTGCAATGTAAAACGAAGGAGATTATCACGAGTGGGGAGACCAAGGGTCTGACACAAAAGTATCTTTAATCTAGGCATACTGTCAAAAAGCCATATTCAATCAAAAACCACGAGACCTTATTTTGCCAATGGATGCCATGAGCGAGGCAAGTAGTGTTAGCTGAGAAATCACTGGAGGCCGAGCAGGGGTTAAGAAGGAAGTAAGGAACCAAGGATTGTAAAAAAGGAACATTACATTGCCTTTGAAAAGAGAACATTACATTGCCTTCAAAAAGCAAACATACATTGCCTTTGAAAAGAGAATACAGTCTTAACTTTCAAGCTGATGTTGACGATTGTATTAAGGCATAGTTCGAAAATGCGGTTTCGGTCGCGATCGCGGTAACGGTCACGGTGATGCGGGAACGGGGATGATGCGGTTGTCGTACCGCCAAATATCGGCTTAAACCATAAAATATCCCTAGAACCCGCCTAAAATGCGGCTTTTTTACACCTTTACGATGCGGGTAATATCGGTTCGGTAGATTTGAAAACCTTTACAACACGGGCGATACTATACGATGCGGCCTTGTTTTGACACCATGTATTAAGGTCAAGATTAAGTAATTCAATTAAGCTAGTATGAGAGCACTGATTGTCTGTCCAAAAGTAAACATCAGTGCCATTACCAATTTTGCACCTGATACCTTTACGTAAGGTATCCCGAGTATTTATACCCGGCTTCCAAAGGTTTGAGTCCTGTGGCTTGGCTTTGTATTCAAAGAAAGAGGAATTGTCTAGATTTTCTTGTTGAACAGTTGAAGCACAAAGGTTATTAAATCCAACCCAGCTTTGCCAAATATGCTGTTTTGACATGCTGAAACCAAAACTCCACAATTTTTGAGATGAGATGTTATGAGATGATTTCCAATAAAATATTCTTATTGATGTGTGAAAATCCTTTGAAATTTTGCTTGGAAGTTTCGTAGAAGCTATTGACATTGACCTTTGAGTGGGAGATGACAAGGTATGTTACTCCAACTCTAAAAATTCATCTATATATGCTTCTCAAACTCATTCCTCTCCATCTTATTATTGTTCTTGTTGTCACTATTATGATCATGATATTTATCATTGTCCATATAATAAGTCATATATGCATGTCAATAGCTCTATCCCTCAATTTAATTTGTCTAATGCACCATCTGAATCTGATAATATCAAATAATTTCTTTTTGTGATTTCATGAATGAATTAAATAAGGTTCACAAGGATTATAAGTTTGTTCGGGAAGATTACATGTTGCAACTAGCAAAAATTGCAAAAAGTCAAAGATTAATAGCATCTAGATTAGAATCTATTGGCGAACCTACTGAGCAACATTTGTGTTATGATGATGTGTTGGTTGAGAATGCTAGTTCATTACAAGAAGGTTATCATTCGACTCTTGATGGTAGTTTAAATAAGGAAAAGATAGATATAATAGATGTTTTTGAGGAGGAACAATCATTAGTTGTAGAATCAGTGATTGGAAAATCATTGGTTATTGAACTTTTGAGTGAAAACTCCTTTGTCGACAAGTTGATTGATGAGGGTGAAGTTTTAGGTAAAAGTATTGATGTTCCCATGCTAGAGGAGGCTTGTCATAGAATTGATGCTATTGATGTGTCAATGTGTCAACCTTGCATGCGGGACCATTTGAAGGCTTTGCTTTGGCTTGAATCGTCTGCATGTAATTCTAGATGATGGAAGGATGACATGGATGCCTTAGAGGCTGCTCTTGAAGGGAAAGAGTTTGAGCATGCTGAAAGCCTACAAAAATTTGATGTTAAGCCTTACCCGCATCACCCTCATATCCCGTTTTCATGGAAGCTTGATCTTATACTTTCATCCCCTGTGTCATATCCTCCTTATTTTCTTAAAGAGATATTGTTGCATGCTAATATTGACCAAGTAAATATTCATGTTCATCCGGTGCGACCTAAGGAATTGCAAGATAGTTGTACAATTTTTTTTTCTTATGATTCTTTTTCTTTTGATACTTCTAACCCCTTATTAGTGAACATAAAGGTTCTTGTAGTCAAGCCGTAGCAAGTGTTCAATAACATGTTTATAGGGGAATTTGATAATTGACTAAAGGCATTGGATTCTTCATAATGTAAAAAGTATTTCGGTCGTGTAGGACCCTAGAAACCATCTCTTATCGGGAGGCCACCGTCTTTCTAACCTTCAGTTGTTATCTTTATTTTTACTTTATGACTAACTTTGCTAATGTGTGTTTTGTTGATGTGCTCTTGGTTGTGGTGTAAGTGTCAATACTGTTTGGCACACTCTACGTTCATTGCCCACCTTTTCAGTGAGCTGTACCATTTCCTGATCTTTTGCTTCTTTGTTCTTCTGAGTGTTCACATTGAGGAAAATGTGAAATTCGGCTTGGGGAAGGATGTCACTTCAATTCGTGCATGTTAGTTGCATACTAGTTTGGATTTATTGCTTTAGTAGGATTGTTACATGGTTTCTATCGGTCACTAGGGGTGGGAGTTTACATGTAACAGGAAAAAAAAATACTGCTTTCTTAGTTGCATTAGCATTTTTCCTCTCATATTTGATTTCATCTCATGTTAGTTTACATCTATGAGACTGTTACTAGCACTTTTTGAGAACCTTGATGATTGTAGACACTAAAAATTTATTAGTGCTCTACATTAAAATAAATTGATTATTATTGAGCTAAAATAATTATAATTAGCTCACTTTAATTAATTTAGCCCACCTAAATAAAATATCCAAATTAAATCAAATAAATATAATTTGGGCCAGTCCATATCACTAGTCCAAATAAGATGGTCAAGTGGCAAAGGTAAAAAAGACTTCCAAGTCATAAACAGGCCCAAATCCATAAACTACCAAGTCCATGAAGGGATCTCCATTCCCTATAAATAGACGTCACCTCCTTCAGTTGAGGGGACCAAAAAAATTATTATTCTCAAGAGCTCATAAAACTCTCTTGGAATTCTCTCTGCAAATAGTCAACAAGCACATCAAATCTGTGCCGACTGTTCAGATACACTCAAACACATTCGATTGAGATTCAAGCTTTTGACAGCCCTCATTCGAATACACTCAAACAAAACTCAAACTCAAACTCAGGTTGACGTTGACAAAACGTCATCCGACACTCAAACTCAGGTTGACGTTGACAAAACGTCACTCTACACTCAACTCCACGTCAACATCAACACGTGTCATACTCAAGCTACGGAACAGAATCAAAGGACTTAGTTTATTTTTATTATAAATTGTTTACAGAGATTGTACTCAATAACATTTATTGAAATATAATTTCTTTGTTACTTTGTTTCTTGTCTTATTTATTTTGACTCGAAATTTGTGTGTACAATGATATTTCACTATAGTTCCTAAGTGTCATTCATCTTGTTCATAATTCTTCATACCATGATTGTTTTGCAATTGATTGTTTATGGTAAGATTGTTTGATTTCTCTGGCTCGACTTAACTTTACTATGCATACAACTTAACCTGAGTGCGCTTCTATGCATAATAGCAGTCATGCACGTCTCATGATTAGGTGACTCTTCATCCTCTTCTGATCTAGATTCAGAATCACCCCACATATTCAGTGTACTCACAGAAATGCCTCTAATTGCTTTTCTTTCATATACCTATAGATGTTTTGTTGTTGCTCCTGGTCTCTCCAATTACCATGGCATGATGTTATGTTGAGTGAATATTTTTTCCCCCGTGTCTTCGGTTATATCAACTTTCCTCCACCCAGATTTTATCCTTTTGTTTCTATCTATGTTGGTTGTTGCACTCCTGTTTGGCTACTGTGGGCGGGGTATTGGAGAGAGGAAAGCTAGACGTTTGTTATGAATGAAAAAGGAGTTGTCATACTACCATTTGGATTGTCTTATTGATGGAACCCTCTCTCAAAGATTCTTTTCTATTATAACTCTCAAATTTTTGGTATGTGCTGATGTTAAATATTGCAATTTTTGCAGATGATGCTCCAATGTCTGATGTTCCCGCAGTCTCAAATGTGCGGCAGGATCTTACAGAGTGGCAGGCAAGACATGCCACGCTTATGCTGTCAACAGTAAAGGTTGCATTTCTTTTTTCCCCTTCACATTTCTTTGGCGCAGTAAATGATTTGATTCTGCATTTGAATAGTTTGGTGGCTTCTATCCTTATGCTTCGTGCTTCGCTTGAGTGTAATTGACAACTGAAAGAAAAAGAGAAGATAAGATGGAGGGAAGACAAATATCCCTCATCATAGGTGAATGGGTTGAAATTTGAGAATTTGGCTGCTTCCATATCCCTCATCCTCCATCTTTCTTTATTATTCGATTGGGAGTAAAATACAACCCCATTTTCTCCATTATTTTTCTCTAAATCGAGTGGACACAAAATTTGCTCTCTCCTTTTTTGATATTGCTTGCTTTGGAATGTCGTATACGTGTCAGTGGTTATGTTGTCTGCCTTATCTTATCATGTACTTTTTTGGCAGGAAATTTCAAAGCTACGTTATGAGCTGTGCCCCCGTGTTATGAAAGAAAGAAAGTTCTGGAGAATTTATTTTATGCTTGTCAACAGCCATATAGCTCCGTAAGTAACTTATTTTTTCAAGAATAAAGTCTATAGGTAATTAGGTATGTATTGAGTTGTCTGCTTCCTGAATCCTGTCAAATCTGTTAATTATTTATACAAATTTTTCTATAGATTCATGTCATTTATTACATGTGGATAACTATTACATGTACAGGAAACTCTTGGCCGGAGTGTTAGTAGCTTTTTAAGACACGTAAAAAGCAACCCTAAAATAGGGTAAAACTAAAACATTACCCCTAATAAATGGACTATGGAGTAATAGTTTGGCCATCTCATATTTTGTGTGAAACCATCACTTATTGTGGCTGGCGTGGGATGCTAGAGAATTACTTTGCACGTTGAATAGAGGGAGGGGTCGGGGGTTCAATTGTTAAACTATGCTTAGTTTCGGTTTTGTTTAATGCCAGTGAAAGAGTAAAACAAGTTATTGCATCCCTTAAGCTTGAGCCAGATATATACTCCAAGAATTAAGCAGCTATTGAGAATTAGGTACAATTTTTTGGGAGATTTCTCACCATGATGTGTGATGGAAGAAGCGTTGTAGATATTGTAAAGTAAGACAAGAAGGAAGTAATAGTTGTGAAGCTGATTGACCATCATCAACCAGAATAGAAATGGTCCCTTGATGTTGCCGTTTATAGGATATTGCTGTTTCATGGATGAGATCAACTATGGAATACATTCTTGCATAGTCGCTAAATTTCGTTTTCTTGACAACTGCTTCCGTAATTAATTTCTATAGCACGCACTCGCCTAATGACTTATTTATATTCTTGCTGTCCACCCTCGCTTGCTTTAGAACTCTCCTATGATCTTGGATTATGAGGTCTGTTGATGGAGCTTCTGAGTTCTGCCACATAAAATGTATTATGTGTATTTAAATCTTTGGCACTTGTTCAACATATTGTATTGCCTTTACATAAAGATTATTCATCACATTGCTTTCACATGGGGATCCAATTGGAAATGTCGAGACATATATGTGATGTTTTCTTTTTGTTTAGCGGAGGCTTTTTTGAGCATTCACCATAGCATGATTTGTTTCCTCTTATGGAGTACAATTATCTCACACTGTTTCTGATCTGTTTCTATCCGCTTTTACCATGTTCTATGTATAGAGAGAATATTTGAACTTTGAAAGGGCTAGTCCCACTTTACTTGAGCATGTGTGTGAATTTGGTGAAAAGGCTTGAAATTTGAAAACTTTGGCTTCAAAATAACTTTAAATGTATGCATGATACTACGAAAGTTTGAAATATACATATAGAATTGCTCTACAAGTATTGTCTTATCACCATTTTCGGGCTCACTGTTTCAGTGTTCTTTAGTTACCTCTTCTAGTTCAGCTGTTCATTTTTTTCTTGTTATAATCAGGTATGAGAAGAAGTACAATGAGGAGGCGAATTTAAAGGCTGCAGAACAAGAGAAAGCTAAAGCAGAAAAGGAAAAGGAAATAGTTGAAAGTGTTGCTGTGGCTAAACCTGATGGAGCAGAACCCACTCGGCCACTTAAGACATCAACGTCATCGGCTGAGCAAGATTTGGATGTCTTTCTTCTAGGAGACCTTGGAGACAGTGATGGACCAGGTGCTTTTGAAAATCACTGTTTTGACATTTTGGGAAATTATCTTACACTTAGTCAAATCCCATTCTTTTTCTAATGAATACTTTATTTGTTGTTCTGCCACTTTGATTCTATAGCTTGCATGTACTCTTTTGGTTACCAAACCTGTGATTAGGAAATAGGAGATAAGTCATGTGAGATAGGATAAGCCTATAAACATACACATTGACAATAGAGATGATGAAAGTGGAGGACAAATCTAGCAAAATTTGGAGGAAGACTCTATTCAATGTCTTGAAGTAACAAATTAGTCTGAGGTATCTGCCTAATTGTAAAATATCATTTCTCCAAAGTGTTTTTAAAACTCAGGTTCCAATGGCTCGTGGATTATTAGGAACACCTAAAAAGAATAACTTAAGACCACTTTAAAGACCAGACTTTGCCAAAAAGTATCGTTAAAGACTTGAATTGTCATATGTTATCCTTAGAGACCTGGAATTTCAGGTGTTATCATTTTGGATCTCAAGTGTTATTGCTGTTACATAAACTGTTGTCATTTTAAAACTAGGGAAAACAAATTGTCCTCCACAAGACAAATCAAAGCAATGAATACATTGTTTCTTAAACAAAATTTTAAAAACTGGCCCACCCAGAGTAGAATGCTAGACTACCACCCAATATTCAGTATCCATTCTTCTTCCTCCACCCTCCGTCTCCTTCTCCTTTGCCTGTAGAAGTCCTTTTGTGGTGATATATGTTGATCACTCAAGATGTCTGTTCATAGAACAAGTATTCCCTATATTGTTGAAAACCCTCAATCCCAAAGGACAATCCATTTAGACTTTCAATCTCTCCATAAATCAACCAACTCTTTAGATCTCATCAGATCAAACTCAACACCTGATACCTTTCTCTTTCTACTAGCTGTTGATTATTGTATCCACAAACTGGCGGAAACTAAAAATCTATCAAATTTAAGATGAATAGCTATTTCATGGCTTTTTTGGAGTGAGTGCATGATTTGAACATGGTGTTAAGCAAAGAGAAATTATAGAGCAGATATAGCAAATTTAAAATCTACCTTTATACTCAGAAACAAAGATAGCATCGGGACACCTTATTTTTGTGGTAGGAGAGGCTTGATTTTGCATTTGGGACTTTTTGTATGTGATGGTGGAGACGAGAATGGCAATTGAACTGATTTTACGCTCAAAATTTGAGACGTGTTTACATAGTTTTGAAGTTGTAAAATATGAGTTCTTCGTATACATCTACAAGAAAAAGAGATGTGGAATTCGAGGGTGCAATAAACTGATATAGAAGAGAGGGGTATTTTAGGTAATAGCTTTATGAGTTAGTAATTACTCCCTCCGTCCCTAAATAGAGTGCCCATTTCTTTTGGGCACAAGTATTAAGAAGAAATCATGTGTAGGACATTAGTTGTATTAAATCATAATTAAATATAGAAGTTGGTACACTTTTTATGGATTGTTTATTAAGGAGAGAGAATGTGGGCCATATGGGAAAGTGGGTGATATATAAAAGTTGAAAGCAAAATAATATTTTAATTGGTGGACCCATACCAAATAAGGAAATGGGAAATCTATTTGGGACAAACATAAATGGAAAAATGGGCACTCTATTTAGGGACGGAGGGAGTACTAATTAGTGGCTTGGAGAATAAGTTAGCTAGGATAGAAACTATCAAGGGAAAATATTGTTAAGAGATTTAGTAGTTTCTTGGGAGAGATTCAAGCCTCTTGAAAGTTTGAAATTATCTTTTATTCCCTGTAATTTCCAGTTACCAACTCAAAGTTCATTTTCAGTCCTTAGTCATATTCATCAGATTGTTTCAGCCATGTCAAATCATTACAGAGGGATTTGATGTTTATCTGGGGGGAGGCGGGGAAGAGAGATCTAATCAAATAATAAAACTTAATTTATTTATAGATAGATTACATATATATGTATACGCATTGTAGCATGACATAAGAATGTAGGAGTGGAGAGAGATACAATAGGGACCCCTTGTGCTAGGAGTGAGAAAGAGTGAATATGTTGCCAAAATGTCAATGTTGCAAGTAATATGGAACTTCCTCAAATGTGAAATGTTGCAAGTAAGAAGAATGCAGGAAGTAGAAAACTATGCAGCTAGCTAGCTTGATGATTAAGTCATCAAATTTATTAAAGTTGAAGGATTGAGGATAGCAGAAAAAATAACAAATATTGATTGTGAAAAATGAGAGACACGAGTAAAAAAAGTAATATTTTTTAGAAGATTGGAAGAAGATAATGGGGTATGGTGGGAGGAGTCTTATATTTTATTTTCCCCTTCTCTTAGCAACTATAATGGTTAATGTAACAACTATTACTTTTGAGGTTCATAACGATAACAAATGAAATTTGAGGTGCTTAACGATAGCATTTAGCAAAATTTAGGTCCTTGTAGTGGTCTAAAGTCTTAAATCTAAAAAGAAACTTGTTACTTGGAGGTCATATCATACTTCAAGTATCTCACTGCTACCTGCTAATGAGGATTCCACAGAGAACTGCTGGCTCATTGTCCAAAATGCATATGAATGGTACAGAAACATCTATTATGCGAATAATTTCTGATATCTATTCTTCTTGCCAGAGATATTCTGAAATTTCTTTATGCTAGCTGTTCTTTGCATAACAGTTAAGGTGATTGACATTTAAGAGAAGAAATGAAGTAAGATTAGAAGAACGGAGAAATTGATGGAAAGCGAGGGGAGAACTGTGAAGAAAGGAATATGCAGGAGGGAGAAAGGGATCTTGAGCCTAGACTCCCTAGAGGGGGAGAGAAGAGGGAGGTTTTAGCGAATATATTATGTATGTGATAATCATCCATGTGGGCACATATGCAACCTAAGACAAGTCCTAAAAGAATGTACTAAAAAAGAGGAAAGTGACAATTTTGGACGTCTGAATTTCCAACATCTTTTTGTTAAGAAATCAGATGCAAATTATATTGATTATTCTTTCCAGAAATTTCTCAAGTCTTGGAATACTGATTTTCATCAAATGAGTCATACTTTGTTGTTTTAAGTGATGACCTGCAGTAATTGCACTGGTATTCTGCTTCATTTTCTTCAACTTTATCATGATTAGCTTGGAAATGATGAGTCCTCCTAGGGGTGCTTATCGGTCGAGCCGAGCCCAAACTCTTGTTAGCTCATCTTGTGTTCATTTAAGTTTATTCGAACTCGAGCTGAGCTCGAAACTTGACGAACCGAGTTGTGACCGAGCCTAGTTTTGACCAAGCGTTGACCGAGCCGTTATCGAACTGTTCACGAACAAGCTTGACCTATTATTTTATCTTTAATTTACTCGTCTTCTTTTTTTTTTTTGAATATTTTTGTTTTTTATGTTTATTCTTTGACAATAAAACTATTAACTTATTCTTGTGTAATATCTCGTATAAATATATTTATGTATACATACATAATACATTATTTACATATATAAAAAGTAATCGAGCCTGTTCACGAGCTTTTCGAGCCGAGCTTATCATAACTCAGCTGAGCTCGTTAAGGTCCCGAGCGAACTTTGACCGAGCCGAGCTCGAACCTGTTCGCGGACAAGTCGAGCTCATTATCACCCCTAAGTCCTACTACTAGTCTTAGCAAATGGTTTTCTTCAATGTCTTTTCAGTTTATGCTTGTTTTTTGTGTTAATACCTACTGGATTTTATGTCAAGGGAATGTATCACATAGGATGTCTTTTAGTGAAATCTAGCTAGGACTAGTGATTCTCTTTATATCAAATTATCAGTGGAAACTGCTTGAGTTTTCATCCCCATGTTAGGAAGCAACCATATTGAGCACAATACAGTTGTCTACTACTTTTGAGGTACATACGACTTCATCTAGCTAACCTATGACATCCTATTTTGTATTTCACGTTGTATGGGCTTCATTGACCCTATATCAATTTGGTCTCCAAATTACTTGTCAATGAATGCTGTTTGCTCATATGTGATTCCTAATGTCTCGTTTATCTTTTATGTTCTAATTTTGGCCTAGCTCTCATTTTTCATTTCTTATAAACTTGTTTTACAGATGATGTAGATGATGGCTTTGATGATGACTTCGACAAGATAGGTGATAGTTCGGTAAGTAAATTCTTATCTCTATCCCACTTATTAACTGTTCTTGCGTATTCTCAAATTATTGTAAAATTCAATCTAAAATCCTCAGTTGAACAAAGTTTGATATGTTGCTGAGAATCTGAGAAACTTCAATGCACAAAAGCTGTATATTAGCTGCAAGTGCAGAAACATGTTTGTTATTAGAACTATGTTACATATCTTTGCTAGATGTAAATTTGATAGTTGTGCAATCAGATCATCTTCACAGAATATGTGTTGTTAACTTGACCTGTAATAACGCAAATTTTTACAGGAAGATGAGCGCGCGAAAGAATCCAAAAAGTGAGTTATACTTTGCAATGGGTGTTAAAGATTTGAAGGGTGGATTCCTTTCTTGGAAAAGATGGCTACTTGGATCAGCAACAAAGATGGAAACTCCAAAGTCATGTCAATTAGAAGTAATTTTTTCTATGAAATTTTTCATATGCCTGGTTCCAATAGCTTTCATTCTTAGTAATGTTTCTTATGTTTTTTTGGCTCCGTTTTCCTTAAAAGAACTTTAGGTTGGAGTACATGGTGGTGTATAGGATCTATTTCGTTGTCAGTTCTGGTCCATGGGCACTTCTCTTGTTTGATGCTTTAATTGTGGATCTTTTATGTACATGTATCTTTGTCTTTGTATATAGATTGATTTGTAGGTGCTGATGTTCAGCTTATACGGTGGCAAAAAAATTCTTTTTCCTTGTTTTTGGTGTAAGGGTGAGTAGGATATCCATCTTACACTCGGATATCTACTGAAGGTTATTTCTTTGTTTATTTGCTCATTTGGAAGACTCCAAATAACCCTTAGAAATTGCTGTGTGTATCTTATTTTTAAAAAAAGTCTAATGCTTTTATATCATCTCTTCGTCCTATTTCAAACAAAAAGGTGGAGATTGGCCAAAAAATGGGTTGAAATGTGTAAAACAAAATCGAAGATAAAGAGAAAAATACTATAGAAAGTGTATAGGATTGATAAAGTTGATGCACCAAAGAAAGGAAATAAAATAAAATAAAGAAAGTGAAATTGTGTGGTTGGTAACAACAGTGGAAGTGCAATTTTGTGGAAGTTCTGCTTCCTAATTTCCACCATAAGCAGGAAGCAATTGTGTTCAACCAAAAAGGCACTTTATAGGAAATAAATTTTAATGGGCATTGCATTTCTAATGAAACGAACATAAAGTGAGATCCAACCATATAAATTATATGTAGGGGTGTTTGTTGTTGTTTAGTCGTACTATTAACCGCAACCGTTTGGCGAATTTAGGGCCCGTTCGGCATTACTGTCAGTTTTCAGTTTTTGGTTTTATGAATATAAAAGTCACATGATAGAAGGAGTATAATAAACTTAAAAATAGTAGTACTTGTACTAAACATGACAATTTTGAAAACTGACAACAGAAAACTTGAAACTACTTTTTCTGGTTTTCATAATTTTGTTTTTGGTTTTCAAAAAAACTGAAAACTGAAAACAAAAAACGATAACGAACGAACCCTTAGCTATTGAATTTGAAAAATAGTAACCTAATAGTTAAAGTCCGATTGCTATGGAATTAAGAGTTTACTTTTAGAATAATGTCACTGTGATCACTGCATTACAGAAGGAAAAAAAGGGAGCGATCACTTTATTTTTATTCTTAGAAGACATTTTATCCTTAGCTAAAAACTTTGATAGAGTTTTATGGTCTTTTGTTGATCGTAGTTGCAATAATGTTGCCCATACGTTAGCTCATCCTACCACTACGGAGGAGGAAGAAAGTGTTTGGGTTAGTGATTCTCCTAGTTCTGTAATCATTGGTGCTCGTTCTGATTTAATGCAGTAAACTCCCCTTTGGTGGGTTCTATTCAAAAAAAAAAAAAAAAAAAAAGAGTTTACTTTTAGAATAATCAAGCATGTTTTGCATTTAACTCCAAGGAGTGATGTATATAATCAAGGTTGGCCTAGTTGGTTGGAGGCCCTCCTTCCACCCTTGTGACAAGGGTTCGATTCTTACCCATTGCAAAGTGGGATCCCCAAATTTCCCCCCACTTGTGCAAGGGATTTCATCTTACCTTTAAAAAAAAAAAAAAAAAAAAAAAGAGTGACGTATCCATACCATATAATTACACTGGATGCTTAAAATAATAAAAACAAGTGGCAACAGCACAAATAGGATTGTGGGGAGTTCATACAAGGGTGATTTCTTAACTCGAAGCTATTCATAATGATATATTAAGTGTAACTATGGAATTTCTAATGGCGCAAGCAACATAAGACTAAGGAGGCATGAAGAGAGGTGCAGAATCGTATGATGATTGGAAATAAATATTGAAATCATGGGAAGTGTAAGAGTTTTGTGAAACATGACCAAGAATATTAGTTTGGTCATCTCTATATCATCTATTTATGCCTTCACTTTCGCATGATTTTGGCAATAACTTATCATCAAAATAACAAAATATAAAAAGATAATAGCACCGATGATTATTAGTAACGTTGAATATGTAGAGAGTAAAAAAAACGTAGAATGTATAAAGTATGGTAATATGTCTGTCTAAATATAACCACCTGTATATATATATATTCGAATCTTATAATTGGTAAGATAATAATCATTCAAAATTACTAAATAACACAAAATCTAGATCAAGACAAGATCTATCATCTATGACCAAAACCTGGCTTTGGTCATCCTATAAGATCATTCTTTATTGAGTCAAATTTGATGACCCGCTTTCATGATAATGCTCTAGATCATGGCAAAGGTTCCACATAATTTGCTAATGCAAATATATACAATTAAATGATTGATATAGAGAAATTAAAAGGGTTATATATATATATATATATATATATATATATATATATATATATATATATATATATATATATATATATATATATATATACGCCAAGGATCTGGGGATTTTAACATATAAACTGGAAAGTTAAAATATAAAGCATAAAGTAAAATAAGGCGGTTGAACCGGCCATGGTTTTACAGAACAGACTTACAGAGAGTCTTGGATGAAACTTAAAACTTAAAGAGTGTTACAATTTTATGTGAGAGAAAGAGAGGAGAGAGAGAGATTTTTAGATGAGCTTGTATTGCTGTGTTATGCTCTGCCCTTGAACTGAAGGAGGAGCCTCTATTTATAGGCAGTGAAGAGTGGTGCTGTCAAGTCGAAGAGCTGTTGATGAACAATCTGTCTCCTGCTTTACACTGTTCACTGTTTTGCTCCTTTTGATGCTTTTACTGTTGATGAATAGTAATGCTTTACCTTTGTTTGACTTTTGACTTTTGATGCTTTTACTGTTGGAGCAGGACTTTGTCCTTTGAAGATGGTGATATAATCATTTTAAGCCTGGAAACCAGGTTTTTCTTCGTCATCACTGAGGTGGATCGAGGAGTCTGCCGTTGATTCATGTTCCGAAGTAATAGAAGATTCAGACATACTATTAGCTAGTTGTCGTAGGATCCGAGCATAATCTTCCGGGGTTTTAGCTGATGCAAGCAAAGAATTTGCCTGTGATTTTCGGGCAAGAAACTGAGATTGTTCCGGTGCTGTAGTCATTGTACCTGTGTTACAATTCTTTTGCAACCATTCTTTGATGGCTGGTTCAAGAATAGACTGTGGCGTATTAAAGTTCGACCACCACCTGATTTTAAATTTTCTCTGGAGGACCAAACCCCCTTGATCCTGGTTTGCTTCAAGAAACCATTGGCAGACCCAAGGAAGATAGAACTTCATTGAAAACAAACATAAGGCGGGAAAACGCCTTTCTAGATTTGAGGGTTTGTATTGGGTTCGAAAGGTATTATAACTTTTTGTAATGTCAGGGTGGAGGATTTCACTGGAAGAGCCATAGAACTTCCACCAATGCGCAAACCATGATGGCAATTTTTCTGGCTGTATGGTTTTGGTGTTAAAATAGATAAGCCATGAATGAGACAATCTATTATTTTGTATTAAAAGGTGGAGAACCACGCCCGTTGGTAATCCCAAGTAATTAAAGGTTTTACAATGTGGGAAGGTGTTGTTAAAGCTAATGGGGAAGGCTTTATTTTTCGATAGATCTTGATTCCGAGTCTTGAGGACTAAGAACCTTTAGAATTTTAATGGTTGAATAAGAGGGCTCAACTTGCTCATTTTTATAAAAGAAATGTTTGAATTCAGCTGAGCTGTGACCTCAAGGATTGTCTGTAATAAACTGCAGCTTTAGTACGATCCCAAGGTTTATAGAACCAGTTTTTTCCAAAGATATTCCGTATGGAGACAAAGGGATTTTCATCATGATACCCTTGTTCTATTGTTATAACGTTTTGTGAGGTAGCTTTAATAAAATATTCGAAGTCTCGGTTTTCTTGGGTTGTGTAAGCACAATCCGAGAACTACCGCTTTTGTAAAGTTGTTTTTGAGGAAGGGTTTTTGAGGAAGATTCTCCTTCCTCTGGTTTTGAAATAACACCGATATTTTTCCCTCAGAATCTGTTTTACCTCCCGTTTTGCTTTGCTTGTGTTACCTTGGCTTTGCAAAGAGTTGTGAAAAGCTTGGAGGAGCCGGGGGTGTTTTTGGATGGACGAAGGATGCTCGAGAGATGGAAAGGAGCCATTCCCGAACTTCCCGAGTTCTATCAATAGAAGAGGTTTCACTCTCATTGTTCCGGGATCGCATCGTACCAAGTTTTAATAGGTTTTTGAGTTGTGCATAAGGTTTTTTCGGGAGGAGGTTGAGACTTTCCTTTATCTTTTGTTTTGCGAGGCATTTCGTAAGAAATTCACGGGTTAAGAAATCGGGGATAGAATTCTCTTCTCCTTTTATATGCTCAATATCAAATTCAAAAATGCTTAAGATAGATCGCCATCTAGCAAAAACATGTTTTACGGCAATATTTTGGACATCCTTTTTTAAAAAAATTTTTGCGGCTTGACAATCAACACGTAATAAGAATTTTTTATTTAGTAAATCGATTGGAATTTTGTAATACGGAGAACAATGGATAAAACTTCCCGCTTTATAGTAGAGTATTTCAATTGGGTATCATTCCAATGTCCAGAGGTGAATCCGATAATGTGTTCCTTACCATTGTCGACTGTTTTAGGATACCTCCATAACCCTTGTCACCGGCGTCCTGTCTCAACAATTTTAGGTAGGTCGGGGTTTGCTAAACTAAGGCAAGGGATTTCCAAGACACGAGTTTTTATAGTCTTAACGGCTTGGGTATGGAGATCGACCAAGGCGGTGGGTTTTTCTTTAGTCTATCATGGAGCGGTTTCGCAGTTCTCGAGAGATTTGGATAAAAGTCTAAAACATAGTTTAAACTACCAAGAAACCTCTCGTAGTTGAGTTTTGTCCAAGATTTTATCGGGAAACTTACTAGTGAATTGGAGAGACCTATCAATAGGGGTAATAGTGCCACATGACACAATCTGTCCTAGGAATCTAATTTTAGTTTGAAATAAGGAAATCTTTTTTGCGAAATAACAAGACCATTCTTTTTAATTAGATAGAAAAAAGTTTTGAGGTTTTTAAAGTGTTCGATCAATCGTGCTTGAGTAAACTAGCACGTCATCAATGTAAACAATGCAAAAGTCCGAATAAGGGTTGAAGATATCGTTCATAATCCTTTGGTATTCGAGGGGAGCATTCTTAAGGCCGAAAGGCATAACATTCCATTCGTATTGGCCAAAAGGAACAAGAAAGGCCGTTTTATAACGATGTTGTGGCTTGATCCGTATCGCCGAAACCCGACTTCATATCGAATTTTGAGAAGATATAGGCATGGTGTAATTTTTGCATTAGATCTTTTTTATTGGGTATTGGGTAACGGATCCAACGAAGGGCATCGTTAAGAGGCTTGTAATTTATGACTAGCCTAGGCGTGCCACGTTCAATCTCGCAGGCTTTATTGACATAAAATGCCGCACGGCTCCAAGGGGAACGAGACTTGGAAACTAATCCTTTGCTTTCAAGAAATTTAATTTCTTCTCGACAATGGCGTTCTAAGTCGGCATTCATTTGGGTTGGTCGAGCTTTGGTAGGGATATTTTTTTCATCAAAATCGGGCTCATAAGGTAAGTCGACCATGTGTTGCTTTCTATTCCGAAGGCATTGGGCGGCTCGTAACAAACTTCACTTTCGAGGAGATTTGGGAAGTTAGTTATCCGAGTTTTTAGGACACTACCTTGTAATTGTTCCTCAATTTTTTGTAAATGGATTTTCTGTTTTAGATCATGCACGTCACTCGCTTTCGATTGATAAGAGAGTTTATCTCACCGTTATAAATGGAGCTTGCCTTTATAATGTTGAGATTTCTAGTCTTGGGTTTTTCTAAGAAAAAGAAGTCAAGCTTTTTATTTTTAGTCTTGAAGGATATCCCATCATAATTGACACTGTAAGGAGTTATGAGATTTATGAAGGGTGTTCCCAAGATTACTGAATGGTGCATATTTGTAACGAGGACAAAATGGCTTTTTAGAGAGAGGCCTTGATTTAATATGTTGGCATCTGTTTTTCCCTCTATATGCATTTTGGTGTTATTGGCGTAACTCGGTTTTTCCAAGGTTTTTTTGGTGAAAGCGTTTTGGGACGAGACTCGGATTTAATGCAATTTAAATCCGCTCCGTATCGAACAAAGCTATAGTATTGATTTTGAAGTCACCGGCGAACTCAAGTGTGATTTTTATGTAATACTTCCTAGAACCGATTTCTTTTAAAACAAAAAGGAAATCATCTGGGACTTTTGGGATATCATCAGGATCACTTTCACTGGGGATATCTGGGGCTATATGAGAAGACAAAAGCTGTATAATGGCTGAGTCTTGTTGTTGCTTGGTCTTAAGGTCTTTTATATCGGTTTTAATGGTTTTAACTTCAGCCTGAAGGTCCTGTATGGTTCTTTCTCGGCTTCTTTCTAGAGCTTCTCTTCTCTAAAATAGAAGTGAGGTTGTAAGGTTCGATGCTTGAAGAAGAAGGGTTAAGGTCCTTCTCTTTAGGATTTTCTTCAAGGGATTTACGAAGACGTTCAAGGTATTGTTTTTGACGATCGGGATTATTGATGTCTTGAATAACATCTAAGATGAGGTTTTGTTCAATGGTGAGGACATTTAGGGTAGAATCCTCATCATTATTTGAAGAGGAGGAATCTATATCATCATCCCGAGGGTCATAATTCTCACCGAATTATCTGTCTCCTCATCGAAGACTCTATGAAAAGAGCTGAAATTTTTCCTAGAGTTTCATCATCTAGGTCGAGGTTTTGGATTTTATTAGAAACTCTACAAAATCGGCTGTGTGACCCTTTTTACCACATTTGAAACATGTGATGTTTTTAAGGTCGGGTTTTGTAGTGGACTTGTTGGTGTTTCCTATGAGACTTCCATTTTCGTCGTTCAAAAGGTTTTTTATGGAAGACTTTCTCAACTTTCTTATAGAATTTTCGTGACTTAAAGGGCTTTTGGTAATGGGCCTGTTTTGTTACGATTCCCTTTGCAAGTGCTAGTCGGGGAGAAGAGACATCAAACTGTTGGCGTAAGGAGCCTAATTCCTTTTTAGTCTCTTTTAACTCTCTTTTTAGGTGTTTTTGGAGCTTCAAATCTTGACATATTTGAAGGCCTTGTTTAGAGGTTACACTAACCAATTCACCGTAGGTTAGCCTATCGTAAGGGATAATATGTTCACCAAAATCCTCACGGATTCGGTTTCGACCTTTTCTCCTAATATGATTGGAAGACCAAATTAGGAATTTTTCTTTCCAAAAGGGTTGATTAGAATCTTCTCTAAGCATAACCCCGGTTAGGAAAGTATTTTTGTACCACTCGGAAATCACTAAGTTTTTTGCATCTTAGGTTAGACAAAAGATCTCGCATTTTTGTCCCCGAGATGGGAGGAATCTCCAATGAAGTGAAGAGATAAGGTAAATATGAGGGTTGAGACGAGAATCTTGAATTGGTTCTCCACTTAGGTTAAGTATGGGAACCCCATCTTCGGTTAATGCGGATTGCATTCAAGATGTCTAGTCAGCTTGTTCTTTGGTGAGATAGAAATCCCACCATCCTTTAATTTGGCCGAGAGAACCCCGCAATAAGGAGCTCCGCAACCGTTTTATCCGATATACCGAGATTGGGTTTTATAAGCATTTGAAGCCATCGTCATTTCTTTGCAAGAGGTTCAAAATCCGGTGTTCACTCATGCCGTCTATATTCCATTCATAAATAGAGGAGGCATTATATTTTGGTTGAATGATTGTGTTAGGGCGACCACCTATTTGAGGTTCATTAGTCCTAATTGGAATAATGTCAAGAGGATCGAAATTTTGCCAAACAAGTTTAGCTAATTCGGGTGTTTTAGGGCTAGTTTCGGATCGGTGTTGTCACTTAAATCCAGGGACACAAGCAAGTGTTATTCGGACCGTTTCTTCCTCAATTATTCTTGAAGTAGAAGGTTCAACCCCGCTAATTTGGTCTTTAATAGCTTGAAGAAATTCGGTCTTTGAAGTTGTAACTTCATTTTGAGCTTTTTGCGAAATCGATAAGGTTTAAAAATCGGATTTCGAGTCTTTTCTCTAAGGGAGTGGAGACTAAACTTGTCTCTCGTTTTAAGGCTTTGTTTCTCAATTCTAGAAAGTTGCTTTCCTAGAGTGTTAAGACTAATATTAGTGAAATTGTTTTGCGTGAACAATATTTTTGAGGTTTCTTTGAGGCTTCTTCCCGAGGTATCTTAAGAGGAAAGGCCTCTACTTTGTGCTCATTTACGTTAAAGGAAATCCGTCGTAAAGGAGGATGGTCACTCGAACCTGTGCCATTCGGAGTTTCCCGGACAGTGTCCTTCTATTGGTATTGATAGGTTCTATGGTTTTGAAGGGGTAATCAATGTTGTTATCAGAGGTATAGAGTTCGAACCAATCAAAGAAAAGAATATGGGTTTTATGTTTTTCAACAAAGCTGTAATAGTTTTCTTGGATCTTTTTACGTATTTCAAGAAAGTGTTTGAAGAACCAATGGTATTCTGGATGGCAAAAAACTTCATTAGGATACGCCAAGGATCTGGGGATTTTAACATATAAACTGGAAAGTTAAAACATAAAGCATAAAGTAAAATAAGGCGGTTGAACCGGCCATGGTTTTACAGAACAGACTTACAGAGAGTCTTGGATGAAACTTAAAACTTAAAGAGTGTTACAATTTTATGTGAGAGAAAGAGAGGAGAGAGAGAGATTTTTAGATGAGCTTGTATTCTTTGTGTTATGCTCGCCCTTGAACCGAAGGAGGAGCCTCTATTTATAGGCGAGTGAAGAGTGGTGTTTGTCAAGTCGAAGAGCCGTGTTGATGAACAATCTGTCTCCCGCTTTACACCGTTCACTTTTTTTGCTCCTTTTGATGCTTTTACTTGTTGATGAATAGTAATGCTTTACACTGTTTGACTGCTTTTGATGCTTTTACTGTTGGAGCAGGACTTTGTCCCTTGAAGATGGTGATATAATCATTTTAAGCCTGGAAACCAGGTTTTTCTTCGTCATCACTGAGGTGGATCGAGGAGTCTGCCGTTGATTCATGTTCCGAAGTAATAGAAGATTCAGACATACTATTAGCTAGTTGTCGTAGGATCCGAGCATAATCTTCCGGGTTTTAGGCGATGCAAGCAAAGAATTTGCCTGTGATTTTCGGGCAAGAAACCGAGATTGTTCCTTTCGTAGTCATTGTACTCGTGTTACAATTCTTTTGCAACCATTCTTTGATGGCTGGTTCAAGAATAGACGTGGCGTATTAAAGTTCGACCACCACCCGATTTTAAATTTTCTCTCGGAGGACCAAACCCCCTTGATCCCGGTTTGCTTCAAGAAACCATTGCGCACCCAAGGAAGATAGAACTTCATTGAAAACAAACATAAGGCGGGAAAACGCCTTTCTAGATTTGAGGGTTTGTATTGGGTTCGAAAGGTATTATAACTTTTTGTAATGTCGGGGTGGAGGATTTCACTTGGAAGAGCCATAGAACTTCCACCAATGCGCAAACCATGATGGCAATTTTTCCGGGCCGTATGGTTTTGGTGTTAAAATAGATAAGCCATGAATGAGACAATCTATTATTTTGTATTAAAAAGGTGGAGAACCACGCCCGTTGGTAATCCCAAAAATTAAAGGTTTTACAATGTGGGAAGGTGTTGTTAAAGCTAATGGGGAAGGCTTTATTTTTCGATAGATCTTGATTCCGAGTCTTGAGGACTAAGAACCTTTAGAATTTTAATGGTTGAATAAGAGGGCTCAGCTTGCTCATTTTTATAAAAGAAATGTTTGAATTCAGCGGAGCTCGTGACCTCAAGGATTGTCCGGTAATAAACTGCAGCTTTAGTACGATCCCAAGGTTTATAGAACCAGCTTTTTTCCAAAGATATTCTCGTATGGAGACAAAGGGATTTTCATCATGATACCCTTGTTCTATTGTTATAACGTTTTGTGAGGTAGCTTTAATAAAATATTCAAGTCTCGGTTTTCTTGGGTTGTGTAAGCACAATCCGAGAACTACCGCTTTGTAAAGTTGTTTTTGAGGAAGGGTTTTTGAGGAAGATTCTCCTTCCTCCGGTTTTGAAATAACACCGATATTTTTCCCCGTAATCGTTTTTACCTCCCGTTCTTTGCTTTGCTTGTGTTACCTTGGCTTTGCAAAGAGTTGTGAAAAGCTTGGAGGAGCCGGGGGGTGTTTTTGGATGGACGAAGGATGCTCGAGAGATGGAAAGGAGCCATTCCCGAACTTCCCGAGTTCTATCAATAGAAGAGGTTTCACTCTCATTGTTCGGGACTCGCATCGTACCAAGTTTTAATAGGTTTTTGAGTTGTGCATAAGGTTTTTTCAGGAGGAGGTTGAGACTTTCCTTTATCTTTTGTTTTGCGAGGCATTTCTGTAAGAAATTCACGGGTTAAGAAATCAGGGATAGAATTCTCTTCTCCTTTTATATGCTCAATATCAAATTCAAAAATGCTTAAGATAGACTGCCATCTAGCAAAAACATGTTTTACAGCAATATTTTGGACATCCTTTTTTAAAACAGCTTTTGCAGCTTGACAATCAACACGTAATAAGAATTTTTTATTTAGTAAATCAGATTGGAATTTTGTAATACAGAGAACAATGGATAAAACTTCCTGCTTTATAGTAGAGTATTTCAGCTGGGTATCATTCCAATGTCCAGAGGTGAATCTGATAATGTGTTCCTTACCATTGTCGACCTGTTTTAGGATACCTCCATAACCCTTGTCACTGGCGTCTGTCTCAACAATTTTAGGTAGGTCGGGGTTTGCTAAACTAAGGCAAGGGATTTCCAAGACACGAGTTTTTATAGTCTTAACAGCCTGGGTATGGAGATCAGACCAAGGCGGTGGGTTTTTCTTTAGTCTATCATGGAGCGGTTTCGCAATTCTGCAGAGATTTGGATAAAAGTCTAAAACATAGTTTAAACTACCAAGAAACCTCTGTAGTTGAGTTTTGTCCAAGATTTTATCAGGAAACTTACTAGTGAATTGGAGAGACCTATCAATAGGGGTAATAGTGCCACATGACACAATCTGTCCTAGGAATCTAATTTTAGTTTGAAATAAGGAAATCTTTTTTGCTGAAATAACAAGACCATTCTTTTTAATTAGATAGAAAAAAGTTTTGAGGTTTTTAAAGTGCTGATCAATCGTGCTTGAGTAAACTAGCACGTCATCAATGTAAACAATGCAAAAGTCTGAATAAGGGTTGAAGATATCGTTCATAATCCTTTGGTATTCAGAGGGAGCATTCTTAAGGCCGAAAGGCATAACATTCCATTCGTATTGGCCAAAAGGAACAGTAAAGGCCGTTTTATAACGATGTTGTGGCTTGATCTGTATCTGCCAGAAACCTGACTTCATATCGAATTTTGAGAAGATATAGGCATGGTGTAATTTTTGCATTAGATCTTTTTTATTGGGTATTGGGTAACGGATCCAACGAAGGGCATCGTTAAGAGGCTTGTAATTTATGACTAGCCTAGGCGTGCCACGTTCAATCTCAGAGGCTTTATTGACATAAAATGCCGCACAGCTCCAAGGGGAACGAGACTTGGAAACTAATCCTTTGCTTTCAAGAAATTTAATTTCTTCTCGACAATGGCGTTCTAAGTCAGCATTCATTTGGGTTGGTCGAGCTTTGGTAGGGATATTTTTTTCATCAAAATCAGGCTCATAAGGTAAGTCGACCATGTGTTGCTTTCTATTCCAGGAAGGAATTGGGAAGCCCGAACAAACTTCGCTTTCGAGGAGATTTTGGAAGTTAGTTATCTGAGTTTTTAGGACACTACCTTGTAATTGTTCCTCAATTTTTTGTAAATGGATTTTCTGTTTTAGATCATGCACGTCACTCTGCTTTCGATTGATAAGAGAGTTTATCTCACTGTTATAAATGGAGCTTGCCTTTATAATGTTGAGATTTCTAGTCTTGGGTTTTTCTAAGAAAAAGAAGTCAAGCTTTTTATTTTTAGTCTTGAAGGATATCCCATCATAATTGACACTGTAAGGAGTTATGAGATTTATGAAGGGTGTTCCCAAGATTACCGAATGGTGCATATTTGTAACGAGGACAAAATGGCTTTTTAGAGAGAGGCCTTGATTTAATATGTTGGCATCTTTTTTTCCCTCTATATGCATTTTGGTGTTATTGGCGGAACTCGTTTTTCCAAGGTTTTTTTGGTGAAAGCGTTTTGGGACGAGACTGGATTTAATGCAATTTAAATGCGCTCCGGTATCGAACAAAGCTATAGTATTGATTTTGAAGTCACTGGCGAACTCAAGTGTGATTTTTATGTAATACTTCCTAGAACTGATTTCTTTTAAAACAAAAAGGAAATCATCTGGGACTTTTGGGATATCATCAGGATCACTTTCACTTGGGGATATACCGGGGCTATATGAGAAGACAAAAGCCGTATAATGGCCGAGTCTTGTTGTTGCTTGGTCTTAAGGTCTTTTATATCGGTTTTAATGGTTTTAACTTCACTCGAAGGTCTCGTATGGTTCTTTACGGCTTCTTTCTAGAGCTTCTCTTCTCTAAAATAGAAGTGAGGTTGTAAGGTTCAGTGCTTGAAGAAGAAGGGTTAAGGTCCTTCTCTTTAGGATTTTCTTCATCCTATTATAGAGTGTTACGAAGACTCTGGGGTGTGATTATATTTGTTCTTTATAAAACTTGTTCTTAAGTTATCAGTACTTTCTCCAGTCTTCAAAACTTGTTTATCTTGTCCTATTTGTTACTCTGCTCGTTTAAACGTTTGTAGAGGCGGTAAGTCCCGAGTGAGGCGATCGGACCATAAGACTACAGTTACCTAAACGGCGGGGTAGGTTATAGGGCTTATTTCTGGTTTAATTTCTGGTCTAAGTTCTGGTTTCATAAGTATGAGTTCTATTTGGAACAAAGGTACTCCATCCTCTTCTCATGGTAGTAGTGGTAAAGCCAATAAACTGGTTAAAAATAACACTTTTACTATAGAAAACCTTGAGCAAAATATTGATAATTGGGAGATACCCAAAGTTAGTAAAGACCAGATCTATAAAATGAGTAGATATAATATCTTTAAAACTGACTATGTTATCAAAACCCAAGAACGAGATATCCATTTAACAAAACCTATTGATACTATAAAATTATTTTCGGCAAATACTTTGAAAAAACATGTTGAAAAAGGTTATCGTTACATCCATATAGGGTTAGTTCAAGTTGGCTTAAAACCTCTTACTAAAGAAGGATTAAATTCTTCTGTTCTTGTTGCCCTTAGAGATGGACGATTTAAAGACTTTAATGATTCCCTTTTAGGAACCATAGAGTCAAGTTTATGTATGGGTCCAGTCTCTTTTGATTGTTACCCTAACTTCAGTGTCTCGTTAAGTGATAAGAATATCTTATCATCTTTACTATTACAAATTAAAACTCATAACTATAAGATGTATGATGGTTCTATTCCAGTAGCTTTAATTTATAAAATCCATTACAAAGCCATGATGTCCGCCTTTAATACTGGAAATAAACAACAAAGCATAAAAGGAGAAACCCTTCTCCTCCAAACCGACCTCTCTAGATCTAACATAAAAATTCCTAAACCAATACAATGGAATGATGTCAGTCTTCCTGAAGATTGGTTCCTTGAAGGAGCTGCTGAACCTGAAGTTCAGTCACCAGCTCAACCAGAACCTAACACCGACCTTGAACGAGTCATACAATACTCTGATGGTAGTGTTAAGCTCAGCTTTAACAGAAGCACTAGCTCTAGGTATTCAGACCATTCCTCTGTTGAAAACCTAGGACGATCTTCTCGTATTCCTTCTGAAGGTAACATGCACTATAAACGACAAGTTAGTTGTCCTAGAACCAATTACCTAGAAAGACCAAGGTATTCTACCTCAGACTTACCTTCGCCTTCCATTCAAAATGTTGAATATAGAACCCAGGTTCCACACCCAGTTTATGCTGAAAGACAGTCTCCTCCAGACTCACCCTCAGCCTCAGTCATAACTGAGAATATCTCTAATGAACTTAACGTCCTTGAAAAGGATTTTGAGATCAACAAAGATTTGGTTCATAAAGACTTTTATGCACCACATAACCTCGCGAAACGCACATGGTTCTTCAAACACTTTCTTGAAATACGTAAAAAGATCCAAGAAAACTATTACAGCTTTGTTGAAAAACATAAAACCCATATTCTTTTCTTTGACTGGTTCGAACTCTATACCTCTGATAACAACATTGATTACCCCTTCAAAACCATAGAACCTATCAATACCAATAGAAGAACACCTGTCTGGGAAACTCCGAATGGCACAGTTCAGAGTGACCATCCTCCTTTACGACAGATTTCCTTTAACGTAAATGAGCACAAAGTAGAGGCCTTTCCTCTTAAGATACCTCAGGAAGAAGCCTCAGCAAACCTCAAAAATATTGTTCTGCAAAACAATTTCACTAATATTAGTCTTAACACTCTAGGAAAGCAACTTTCTAGAATTGAGAAACAAAGCCTTAAAACAGAGACAAGTTTAGTCTCCACTCCCTTAGAGAAAAGCCTCCGAAATCCGATTTTTAAACCTTATCGATTTCGCAAAAGCTCAAAATGAAGTTACAACTTCAAAGACCGAATTTCTTCAAGCTATTAAAGACCAAATTAGCGGGGTTGAACCTTCTACTTCAAGAATAATTGAGGAAGAAACGGTCCAGAATAACACTGCTTGTGTCCTGGATTTAAGTGACAACACTGATCCAGAAACTAGCCCTAAAACACCTGAATTAGCTAAACTTGTTTGGCAAAATTCTGATCCTCTTGACATTATTCCAATTAGGACTAATGAACCTCAAATAGGTGGTCAGCCTAACACAATCATTCAACCAAAATATAATGCCTCCTCTATTTATGAATGGAATATAGACGGCATGAGTGAACACCGCATTTTGAACCTCTTGCAAAGAAATGACGATGGCTTCAAATGCTTATAAAACCCAATCTCGGTATATCGGATAAAACGGTTAGCGGAGCTCCTTATTGCGGGGTTCTCTCGGCCAAATTAAAGGATGGTGGGATTTCTATCTCACCAAAGAACAAAGAACTAGACATCTTGAATGCAATCCAGACAACTGAAGATGGGGTTCCCATACTTAACCTAAGTGGAGAACCAATTCAAGATTCTGTCTCAACCCTCATATTTACCTTATCTCTTCACTTCATTGGAGATTCCTCCCATCTCAGGGACAAAAATGCAGATCTTTTGTCTAACCTAAGATGCAAAAAACTTAGTGATTTCCAAGTGGTACAAAAATACTTTCCTAACCGGGGTTATGCTTAGAGAAGATTCTAATCAACCCTTTTGGAAAGAAAAATTCCTAAATTTGGTCTTCCAACCATATTAGGAGAAAAGGTCGAAACCGAATCCGTGAGGATTTTGGTGAACATATTATCCCTTACGATAGGCTAACCTACGGTGTATTGGTTAGTGTAACCTCTAAACAAGGCCTTCAAATATGTCAAGATTTGAAGCTCCAAAAACACCTAAAAAGAGAGTTAAAAGAGACTAAAAAGGAATTAGGCTCCTTCTGCCAACATTTGATGTCTCTTCTCCCCAGACTAGCACTTGCAAAGGGAACTGTAACAAAACAGCCCATTACCAAAAGCCCTTTAAGTCACGAAAATTCTATAAGAAAGTTGAGAAAGTCTTCCATAAAAAACCTTTTGAACGACGAAAATGGAAGTCTCATAGGAAACACCAACATCCACTACAAAACCCGACCTTAAAAACATCACATGTTTCAAATGTGGTAAAAAGGGTCACACAACCGGATTTTGTAGAGTTTCTAATAAAATCCAAAACCTCGACCTAGATGATGAAACTCTAGGAAAAATTTCAGCTCTTTTCATAGAGTCTTCGATGAGGAGACAGATAATTCAGCGAGAATTATGACCCTCGGGATGATGATATAGATTCCTCCTCTTCAAATAATGATGAGGATTCTACCCTAAATGTCCTCACCATTGAACAAAACCTCATCTTAGATGTTATTCAAGACATCAATAATCCTGATCTTCAAAAACAATACCTTGAACGTCTTCGTAAATCCCTTGAAGAAAATCCTAAAGAGAAGGACCTTAACCCTTCTTCTTCAAGCACCGAACCTTACAACCTCACTTCTATTTTAGAGAAGAGAAGCTCTAGAAAGAAGCCGAAAAGAACCATACAGGACCTTCAGGCTGAAGTTAAAACCATTAAAACCGATATAAAAGACCTTAAGACCAAGCAACAACAAGACTCAGCCATTATACAGCTTTTGTCTTCTCATATAGCCCCAGATATCCCCAGTGAAAGTGATCCTGATGATATCCCAAAAGTCCCAGATGATTTCCTTTTTGTTTTAAAAGAAATCAGTTCTAGGAAGTATTACATAAAAATCACACTTGAGTTCGCCAGTGACTTCAAAATCAATACTATAGCTTTGTTCGATACCGGAGCGCATTTAAATTGCATTAAATCCAGTCTCGTCCCAAAACGCTTTCACCAAAAAACCTTGGAAAACCGAGTTACGCGCAATAACACCAAAATGCATATAGAGGGAAAAACAGATGCCAACATATTAAATCAAGGCCTCTCTCTAAAAAGCCATTTTGTCCTCGTTACAAATATGCACCATTCGGTAATCTTGGGAACACCCTTCATAAATCTCATAACTCCTTACGATTGTCAATTATGATGGGATATCCTTCAAGACTAAAAATAAAAAGCTTGACTTCTTTTTCTTAGAAAAACCCAAGACTAGAAATCTCAACATTATAAAGGCAAGCTCCATTTATAACAGTGAGATAAACTCTCTTATCAATCGAAAGCAGAGTGACGTGCATGATCTAAAACAGAAAATCCATTTACAAAAAATTGAGGAACAATTACAAGGTAGTGTCCTAAAAACTCAGATAACTAACTTCCAAAATCTCCTCGAAAGCGAAGTTTGTTCTGAGCTGCCCAATGCCTTCTGGAATAGAAAGCAACACATGGTCGACTTACCTTATGAGCCTGATTTTGATGAAAAAAATATCCCTACCAAAGCTCGACCAACCCAAATGAATGCTGACTTAGAACGCCATTGTCGAGAAGAAATTAAATTTCTTGAAAGCAAAGGATTAGTTTCCAAGTCTCGTTCCCCTTGGAGCTGTGCGGCATTTTATGTCAATAAAGCCTCTGAGATTGAACGTGGCACGCCTAGGCTAGTCATAAATTACAAGCCTCTTAACGATGCCCTTCGTTGGATCCGTTACCCAATACCCAATAAAAAAGATCTAATGCAAAAATTACACCATGCCTATATCTTCTCAAAATTCGATATGAAGTCAGGTTTTACGGGAATACGAATCAAGCCACAACATCGTTATAAAACGGCCTTTACTGTTCCTTTTGGATGGAATGTTATGCCCTTCGGTCTTAAAAAAGCACCCTCTGAGTATCAAAGGGTTAAGAATGATATATTCAATCCTTATTCAGATTTTTGTATTGTCTACATTAATGACGTTCTAATCTTCTCAAGTACGATTGACCAGCATTTTAAAAACCTAAAGACTTTTTTCTATCTAATTAAAAAGAATGGTCTCGTTATTTCAGTAAAAAAGATTTCTTTATTTCAAACTACGATTAGATTTCTCGGCCAACTTATGTCATGTGGCACTATTGATAGGTCTCTTCAATTCACTAGTAAGTTTCCCGATAAAATCTTGGACAAAACTCAACTACAGAGGTTTCTTGGTAGTTTAAACCATGTCTTAGACCTCCTTAGTTTAGCCGACCACGACCCACATAAAATATTAGAAACGGTTGCTAGTAACATAGGTTACATGAGCATTTTAAAACAAGTCAACAGTAGTAAGTATTACATTACCAGTTTCGCCTCAGAACATTTAAATGATACTCAGTTAGATTACTCTTTTGTAAAACAAAAGGTTTTATCCATCTTTCTTTGTATTACCATTTTCCAATCTGATTTATTTCGTCACAAAGATGCTCAAAAGAATGAGCAGAACTTTACTAAAACTTTGGTGAACGGCAAAAACTTTTATCCCTCTTTGATTTTTAACAAAAAGTTTACCCGAGGAGAAAACAACTCTCTTCCTAATTGTCTAACTTTTGCAGGGACTTTTACAACAACCTCCAAGATGAGAAGCCCAAAGCCTTCTAAAAAATGGAGACAACTCCCTAAATATCACCTTCAAAATTTTCCCAAATTATCCCACAATATACCTTCCACCTTGAGAAATAATTCCCACTTCATACCCTCACCTCATTTACATTGGTCTACTCGCAATATTCATCCAACAAAGCACCTATCCTTTCCCGGGAAACTTCACAAAAATATTAACCGACTACCAACCGAAATACGCTTAATAATTCTCAACAAAACCAAATTAGCAAAATTCAATCAAAATTTTACCGAATTCCTCACAAAACACGCTATTTTTCGCTGCTATCTATGGCATCTTTGGGGTCTATCAGGTTTTTTCGATAAAGGATTTTTCCTCTATCCCAATGACCTTCAAAAGAGTGATCCTTACTTCCTCACATGGCGTTATGGGTTGGTAAGAAAATTCTATGATGTGCCAATACCAGAGGCCCCTATTTTCCAGGAATTTTCAAAATACCAACAATATATCTTTTCTACTATACACTCCTTCAGATGGCATGAATGGACTTATATTGAAGCCATTTGTGCTAATATTGAAATGGATAAGGGAAAAATAAGACCAGCACATTACTTAATTTTCTTAAATACCCAAGCTTGTATCCCTCGCCTTATTCCTTCACAAAAAAACCCAGCTCAAGCAAGAGCCCAAGGGCTTGCTTCCATTTCGGGAAATTTGACGCATATTATCAAACATCATCAAAACCACCATTCGTTTCCAATTACCATTATTCATTATGGCAATACAACCGTTGTTTTCCCCCACTCCTTTAACAAATACTTTCTTACGGGCATACAACATACGTAATCTTCCTCTCGGTATTTATCCGGATATCTTCGAAGGAAAATATTTATCCGATGAAGGTAAGATTCATTTTGCTCAAATCTCTTCCCACCATATATCTCAAACAGATCCGTGGGTCCCGGGACGATGGAGGAAATCCTGGTTTCCATGCCTTGGTTTCCGAGATATAAAAAAAAAAAAAAAAAAAAAAAAAAAAAGAAGAAAAAGAAAAAGAAAAGAAGGATTATGTCACCATCTTCAAACTTCAACAGGATGAGACACCACAACATAGTCCCGCTTCAACAAGAAAAGCTTCAAAAGACAAAACAAGTGAACGAGTGTAAAGCGAAGAAGACATTACTATTCATCAACAGTAAAAGCATCAAAAGACAAAAGAGTGAACAATGTAAAGCGGAAAGACAAATTATTCATCAACGGCTCTTCGACATGACAACCACTCTTCACTTGCCTATAAATAGAGGCTCCTCCTTCGGTTGAGCGGAGCATAACACGCAATACAAGCTCATCTAAAAATCTCTCTCTCTCCTCTCTTTCTCTCACATAAAATTGTAACACTCTTTAAGTTTTAAGTTTCATCCAAGACTCTCTCGTAAGTACGTTATCGTAAAACCATGGCCGGTTCAACCGCCTTATTTTACTTTATGCTTTATATTTTAACTTTCAAGTTTATATGTTAAAATCCCCGGATCCTTGGCGTATCCTCGGGTAAGCTCGGTTACATTACCGGGATACGCCAAGGATCCGGGGATTTTAACATATAAAACCGGAAAGTTAAAACATAAAGCATAAAGTAAAATAAGGCGGCCGAACCGCCATGGTTTTACGTAACGTACTTACGAGAGAGTCTTGGATGAAACTTAAAACTTAAAGAGTGTTACAATTTTATGTGAGAGAAAGAGAGGAGAGAGAGATTTTTAGATGAGCTTGTATTGCTGTGTTATGCTCGCCCTTGAACTGAAGGAGGAGCCTCTATTTATAGGCAGTGAAGAGTGGTGCTGTCAAGTCGAAGAGCTGTTGATGAACAATCTGTCTCCTGCTTTACACTGTTCACTGTTTTGCTCCTTTTGATGCTTTTACTGTTGATGAATAGTAATGCTTTACACTGTTTGACTGCTTTTGACTTTTGATGCTTTTACTGTTGGAGCAGGACTTTGTCCCTTGAAGATGGTGATATAATCATTTTAAGCCTGGAAACCAGGTTTTTCTTCGTCATCACTGAGGTGGATCGAGGAGTCTCGCCGTTGATTCATGTTCAAGTAATAGAAGATTCGACATACTATTAGCTAGTTGTCGTAGGATCCGAGCATAATCTTCCGGGGTTTTAGCTGATGCAAGCAAAGAATTTGCCTGTGATTTTCGGGCAAGAAACTGAGATTGTTCCGGTGCTGTAGTCATTGTACCTGTGTTACAATTCTTTTGCAACCATTCTTTGATGGCTGGTTCAAGAATAGACTGTGGCGTATTAAAGTTCGACCACCACCTGATTTTAAATTTTCTCTGGAGGACCAAACCCCCTTGATCCTGGTTTGCTTCAAGAAACCATTGGCAGACCCAAGGAAGATAGAACTTCATTGAAAACAAACATAAGGCGGGAAAACGCCTTTCTAGATTTGAGGGTTTGTATTGGGTTCGAAAGGTATTATAACTTTTTGTAATGTCGGGGTGGAGGATTTCACTTTGGAAGAGCCATAGAACTTCCACCAATGCGCAAAACCATGATGGCAATTTTTCTGGCTGTATGGTTTTGGTGTTAAAATAGATAAGCCATGAATGAGACAATCTATTATTTTGTATTAAATAGGTGGAGAACCACGCCCGTTGGTAATCCCGATAATTAAAGGTTTTACAATGTGGGAAGGTGTTGTTAAAGCTAATGGGGAAGGCTTTATTTTTCGATAGATCTTGATTCCGATCTTGAGGACTAAGAACCTTTAGAATTTTAATGGTTGAATAAGAGGGCTCAGCTTGCTCATTTTTATAAAAGAAATGTTTGAATTCGGCGAGCTGTGACCTCAAGGATTGTCTGGTAATAAACTGCAGTTTTAGTACGATCCCAAGGTTTATAGAACCAGTTTTTTCCAAAGATATTCTGTATGGAGACAAAGGGATTTTCATCATGATACCCTTGTTCTATTGTTATAACGTTTTGTGAGGTAGCTTTAATAAAATATTCTAAGTCTCGGTTTTCTTGGGTTGTGTAAGCACAATCCGAGAACTACCGTTTTGTAAAGTTGTTTTTGAGGAAGGGTTTTTGAGGAAGATTCTCCTTCCTCTCGGTTTTGAAATAACACCGATATTTTTCCCCGTAACTTCGTTTTACCTCCTGTTCTTTGCTTTGCTTGTGTTACCTTGGCTTTGCAAAGAGTTGTGAAAAGCTTGGAGGAGCCGGGGGGTGTTTTTGGATGGACGAAGGATGCTCGGAGAGATGGAAAGGAGCCATTCCCGAACTTCCCGAGTTCTATCAATAGAAGAGGTTTCACTCTCATTGTTCGATTGCATCGTACCAAGTTTTAATAGGTTTTTGAGTTGTGCATAAGGTTTTTCGGGAGGAGGTTGAGACTTTCCTTTATCTTTTGTTTTGCGAGGCATTTTCGTAAGAAATTCACGGGTTAAGAAATCGGGGATAGAATTCTCTTCTCCTTTTATATGCTCAATATCAAATTCAAAAATGCTTAAGATAGATCGCCATCTAGCAAAAACATGTTTTACGGCAATATTTTGGACATCCTTTTTTAAAAAACGGCTTTTGCGGCTTGACAATCAACACGTAATAAGAATTTTTTATTTAGTAAATCGATTGGAATTTTGTAATACGAGAGAACAATGGATAAAACTTCCCGCTTTATAGTAGAGTATTTCACTGGGTATCATTCCAATGTCCAGAGGTGAATCGATAATGTGTTCCTTACCATTGTCGACTGTTTTAGGATACCTCCATAACCCTTGTCACCGGCGTCCGTCTCAACAATTTTAGGTAGGTCGGGGTTTGCTAAACTAAGGCAAGGGATTTCCAAGACACGAGTTTTTATAGTCTTAACGGCTTGGGTATGGAGATCGGACCAAGGCGGTGGGTTTTTCTTTTAGTCTATCATGGAGCGGTTTCGCAGTGCTGCAGAGATTTGGATAAAAGTCTAAAACATAGTTTAAACTACCAAGAAACCTCTCGTAGTTGAGTTTTGTCCAAGATTTTATCGGGAAACTTACTAGTGAATTGGAGAGACCTATCAATAGGGGTAATAGTGCCACATGACACAATCCGTCCTAGGAATCTAATTTTAGTTTGAAATAAGGAAATCTTTTTTTTTGAAATAACAAGACCATTCTTTTTAATTAGATAGAAAAAAGTTTTGAGGTTTTTAAAGTCTTTGATCAATCGTGCTTGAGTAAACTAGCACGTCATCAATGTAAACAATGCAAAAGTCTGAATAAGGGTTGAAGATATCGTTCATAATCCTTTGGTATTCAGAGGGAGCATTCTTAAGGCCGAAAGGCATAACATTCCATTCGTATTGGCCAAAAGGAACAGTAAAGGCCGTTTTATAACGATGTTGTGGCTTGATCGTATCACGCGAAAACCGACTTCATATCGAATTTTGAGAAGATATAGGCATGGTGTAATTTTTGCATTAGATCTTTTTTATTGGGTATTGGGTAACGGATCCAACGAAGGGCATCGTTAAGAGGCTTGTAATTTATGACTAGCCTAGGCGTGCCACGTTCAATCTCAGAGGCTTTATTGACATAAAATGCCGCACAGCTCCAAGGGGAACGAGACTTGGAAACTAATCCTTTGCTTTCAAGAAATTTAATTTCTTCTCGACAATGGCGTTCTAAGTCAGCATTCATTTGGGTTGGTCGAGCTTTGGTAGGGATATTTTTTTCATCAAAATCAGGCTCATAAGGTAAGTTGACCATGTGTTGCTTTCTATTCCAGAAGGCATTGGGCAGCTCAGAACAAACTTCGCTTTCGAGGAGATTTTGGAAGTTAGTTATCTGAGTTTTTAGGACACTACCTTGTAATTGTTCCTCAATTTTTTGTAAATGGATTTTCTGTTTTAGATCATGCACGTCACTCTGCTTTCGATTGATAAGAGAGTTTATCTCACTGTTATAAATGGAGCTTGCCTTTATAATGTTGAGATTTCTAGTCTTGGGTTTTTCTAAGAAAAAGAAGTCAAGCTTTTTATTTTTAGTCTTGAAGGATATCCCATCATAATTGACACTGTAAGGAGTTATGAGATTTATGAAGGGTGTTCCCAAGATTACTGAATGGTGCATATTTGTAACGAGGACAAAATGGCTTTTTAGAGAGAGGCCTTGATTTAATATGTTGGCATCTGTTTTTCCCTCTATATGCATTTTGGTGTTATTGGCAGAACTCAGTTTTTCCAAGGTTTTTTGGTGAAAGCGTTTTGGGACGAGACTGGATTTAATGCAATTTAAATCTGCTCCGGTATCGAACAAAGCTATAGTATTGATTTTGAAGTCACTGGCGAACTCAAGTGTGATTTTTATGTAATACTTCCTAGAACTGATTTCTTTTAAAACAAAAAGGAAATCATCTGGGACTTTTGGGATATCATCAGGATCACTTTCACTGGGGATATCTGGGGCTATATGAGAAGACAAAAGCTGTATAATGGCAGAGTCTTGTTGTGGCTTGGTCTTAAGGTCTTTTATATCGGTTTTAATGGTTTTAACTTCACCTGAAGGTCTGTATGGTTCTTTTCGGCTTCTTTCTAGAGCTTCTCTTCTCTAAAATAGAAGTGAGGTTGTAAGGTTCAGTGCTTGAAGAAGAAGGGTTAAGGTCCTTCTCTTTAGGATTTTCTTCAAGGGATTTACGAAGACGTTCAAGGTATTGTTTTTGAAGATCAGGATTATTGATGTCTTGAATAACATCTAAGATGAGGTTTTGTTCAATGGTGAGGACATTTAGGGTAGAATCCTCATCATTATTTGAAGAGGAGGAATCTATATCATCATCCTGAGGGTCATAATTCTCACTGAATTATCTGTCTCCTCATCGAAGACTCTATGAAAAGAGTGAAATTTTTCCTAGAGTTTCATCATCTAGGTCGAGGTTTTGGATTTTATTAGAAACTCTACAAAAATTGGGTGTGACCCTTTTTACCACATTTGAAACATGTGATGTTTTTAAGGTCGGGTTTTGTAGTGGATTTGTTGGTGTTTCCTATGAGACTTCCATTTTCGTCGTTCAAAAGGTTTTTTATGGAAGACTTTCTCAACTTTCTTATAGAATTTTCGTGACTTAAAGGGCTTTTGGTAATGGGCTGTTTTGTTACAGTTCCCTTTGCAAGTGCTAGTCTGGGGAGAAGAGACATCAAACTGTTGGCAGAAGGAGCCTAATTCCTTTTTAGTCTCTTTTAACTCTCTTTTTAGGTGTTTTTGGAGCTTCAAATCTTGACATATTTGAAGGCCTTGTTTAGAGGTTACACTAACCAATTCACCGTAGGTTAGCCTTATCGTAAGGGATAATATGTTCACCAAAATCCTCACGGATTCGGTTTCGACCTTTTCTCCTAATATGGTTGGAAGACCAAATTAGGAATTTTTCTTTCCAAAAGGGTTGATTAGAATCTTCTCTAAGCATAACCCCGGTTAGGAAAGTATTTTTGTACCACTTGGAAATCACTAAGTTTTTTGCATCTTAGGTTAGACAAAAGATCCGCATTTTTGTCCCCGAGATGGGAGGAATCTCCAATGAAGTGAAGAGATAAGGTAAATATGAGGGTTGAGACGAGAATCTTGAATTGGTTCTCCACTTAGGTTAAGTATGGGAACCCCATCTTCGATTGTCCCGGATTGCATTCAAGATGTCTAGTTCTGTTGTTCTTTGGTGAGATAGAAATCCCACCATCCTTTAATTTGGCCGAGAGAACCCCGCAATAAGGAGCTCCGCAACCGTTTTATCCGATATACCGATTGGGTTTTATAAGCATTTGAAGCCATCGTCATTTCTTTGCAAGAGGTTCAAAATCGGGTGTTCACTCATGCCGTCTATATTCCATTCATAAATAGAGGAGGCATTATATTTTGGTTGAATGATTGTGTTAGGGCCGACCACCTATTTGAGGTTCATTAGTCCTAATTGGAATAATGTGAAGAGGATCGAAATTTTGCCAAACAAGTTTAGCTAATTCGGTGTTTTAGGGCTAGTTTCGGATCGGTGTTGTCACTTAAATCCGGGACACAAGCAAGTGTTATTCTGGACCGTTTCTTCCTCAATTATTCTTGAAGTAGAAGGTTCAACCCCGCTAATTTGGTCTTTAATAGCTTGAAGAAATTCGAGTCTTTGAAGTTGTAACTTCATTTTGAGCTTTTGCGAAATCGATAAGGTTTAAAAATCGGATTTCGGAGGCTTTTCTCTAAGGGAGTGGAGACTAAACTTGTCTCTCGTTTTAAGGCTTTGTTTCTCAATTCTAGAAAGTTGCTTTCCTAGAGTGTTAAGACTAATATTAGTGAAATTGTTTTGCAGAACAATATTTTTGAGGTTTGCTGAGGCTTCTTCCTGAGGTATCTTAAGAGGAAAGGCCTCTACTTTGTGCTCATTTACGTTAAAGGAAATGCGTCGTAAAGGAGGATGGTCACTCCGAACCGTGCCATTCGGAGTTTCCCGGACAGTGTCCTTCTATTGGTATTGATAGGTTCTATGGTTTTGAAGGGGTAATCAATGTTGTTATCAGAGGTATAGAGTTCGAACCAATCAAAGAAAAGAATATGGGTTTTATGTTTTTCAACAAAGCTGTAATAGTTTTCTTGGATCTTTTTACGTATTTCAAGAAAGTGTTTGAAGAACCATGTGCGTTTCGCGAGGTTATGTGGTGCATAAAAGTCTTTATGAACCAAATCTTTGTTGATCTCAAAATCCTTTTCAAGGACGTTAAGTTCATTAGAGATATTCTCGAGTTATGACGAGGGCCGAGGGGTGAGTCCGGGAGGAGACTGTCTTTCGAAGATAAACTGGGTGTGGAACTCGGGTTCTATATTCAACATTTTGAATGGAAGGCGAAGGTAAGTCGAGGTAGAATACCTTGGTCTTTCTAGGTAATTGGTTCTAGGACAACTAACTTGTCGTTTATAGTGCATGTTACCTTCAGAAGGAATACGAGAAGATCGTCCTAGGTTTTCAACAGAGGAATGGTCTGAATACCTAGAGCTAGTGCTTCGTTAAAGGCCGAGCTTAACACTACCATCGAGTATTGTATGACTCGTTCAAGGTCGGTGTTAGGTTACGTTGAGCCGGTGACCGTACTTCGGGTTCGGCGGCTCCTTCAAGGAACCAATCTTCAGGAAGACTGACATCATTCCATTGTATTGGTTTAGGAATTTTTATGTTAGATCTAGAGAGGTCGGTTTGGAGGAGAAGGGTTTCTCCTTTTATGCTTTGTTGTTTATTTCCAGTATTAAAGGCGGACATCATGGCTTTGTAATGGATTTTATAAATTAAAGCTACTTGGAATAGAACCATCATACATCTTATAGTTATGAGTTTTAATTTGTAATAGTAAAGATGATAAGATATTCTTATCACTTAACGAGACACTTGAGTTAGGGTAACAATCAAAAGAGACTGGACCCATACATAAACTTGACTCTATGGTTCCTAAAAGGGAATCATTAAAGTCTTTAAATCGTCCATCTCTAAGGGCAACAAGAACAAAGAATTTAATCCTTCTTTAGTAAGAGGTTTTAAGCCAACTTGAACTAACCCTATATGGATGTAACGATAACCTTTTTCAACATGTTTTTTCAAAGTATTTGCCGAAAATAATTTTATAGTATCAATAGGTTTTGTTAAATGGATATCTCGTTCTTGGGTTTTGATAACATAGTCAGTTTTAAAGATATTATATCTACTCATTTTATAGATCTGGTCTTTACTAACTTTGGGTATCTCCCAATTATCAATATTTTGCTCAAGGTTTTCTATAGTAAAAGTGTTATTTTTAACCAGTTTATTGGCTTTACCACTACTACCATGAGAAGAGGATGGAGTACCTTTGTTCCAAATAGAACTCATACTTATGAAACCGAACTTAGACCCGGAAATTAAACCGAAATAAGCCCTATAACCTACCCCGCCGTTTAGGTAACCGTAGTCTTATGGTCCGACCGCCTCACTCGGGACTTACCTTGCCTCTACAAACGTTTAAACAAGCAGAGTAACAAATAGGACAGATAAACAAGTTTTGAAGACTGGAGAAAGTACTGATAACTTAAGAACAAGTTTTATAAAGAACAAATATAATCACACCCCATTGGCTCTGATACCAGGATAATAGGATCTTCAAACACTCTATATAAGGCGGTTATATAGTATCTGGGGATTTAATTCAAACATATAAACTTAAGACTATTGGCATAAAAGGGGTAATCAATTGATAACTTCTATTGGTACAGATGTCTTGAAAATAGATGTCTTGAAAATAGTCTTACAGAGAGTCTTGGATGAAACTTAAAACTTAAAGAGTGTTACAATTTTATGTGAGAGAAAGAGAGGAGAGAGAGAGATTTTTAGATGAGCTTGTATTGCTGTGTTATGCTCTGCCTTGAACTGAAGGAGGAGCCTCTATTTATAGGCAGTGAAGAGTGGTGCTGTCATGTCGAAGAGCTGTTGATGAATAATTTGTCTTTTGCTTTACACTGTTCACTGTTTTGTCTTTTGATGCTTTTACTGTTGATGAATAGTAATGCTGTCTTCTGCTTTACACTGTTCACTGTTTTGTCTTTTGAAGCTTTTACTGTTGAAGCAGGACTATGTTGTGGTGTCTCATCCTGTTGAAGTTTGAAGATGGTGACATAATCCTTCCTTTTTCTTTTTCTTCTTCTTTTTTTTTTTTTTTTTTTTTTTTTTTTTTTTTTTATATCTGGAAACCAGCATGGAAACCAGTATTTCCTCCATCGTCACAGACCCACGGATCTGTTTGAGATATATGGTGGGAAGAGATTTGAGCAAAATGAATCTTACCTTCATCAGATAAATATTTTCCTTCGAAGATATCAGATAAATACTGAGAGGAAGATTCTGTATGTTGTATGCCCGTAAGAAAGTATTTGTTAAAGGAGTGGGGGAAAACAACAGTTGTATTGCCATAATGAATAATGGTAATTGGAAACGAATGGTGGTTTTGATGATGTTTGATAATATGCGTCAGATTTCCCGAAATGGAAGCAAGCCCTTGGGCTCTTGCTTGGTTGGGTTTTTGTGAAGGAATAAGGCGAGGGATACAAGCTTGGGTATTTAAGAAAATTAAGTAATGTGCTGGACTTATTTTTCCCTTATCCATTTCAATATTAGCACAAATGGCTTCAATATAAGTCCACTCATGCCATCTGAAGGAGTGTATAGTAGAAAAGATATATTGTTGGTATTTTGAAAATTCCTGGAAAATAGGGGCCTCTGGTATTGGCACATCATAGAATTTTCTTACCAACCCATAGCGCCATGTGAGGAAGTAAGGATCACTCTTTTGAAGGTCATTGGGATAGAGGAAAAATCCTTTATCGAAGAAACCCGATAGTCCCCAAAGATGCCATAGATAGCAGCGAAAAATAGCGTGTTTTGTGAGGAATTCGGTAAAATTTTGATTGAATTTTGCTAATTTGGTTTTGTTGAGAATTATTAACTGTATTTCGGTTGGTAGTCGGTTAATATTTTTGTGAAGTTTCCTGGGAAAGGATAGGTGCTTTGTTGGATGAATATTGCGAGTAGACCAATGTAAATGAGGTGAGGGTATGAAGTGGGAATTATTTCTCAAGGTGGAAGGTATATTGTGGGATAATTTGGGAAAATTTTGAAGGTGATATTTAGGGAGTTGTCTCCATTTTTTAGAAGGCTTTGGGCTTCTCATCTTGGAGGTTGTTGTAAAAGTCCCCAAAAAGTTAGACAATTAGGAAGAGAGTTGTTTTCTCCTCGGGTAAACTTTTTGTTAAAAATCAAAGAGGGATAAAAGTTTTTGCCGTTCACCAAAGTTTTAGTAAAGTTCTGCTCATTCTTTTGAGCATCTTTGTGACGAAATAAATCAGATTGGAAAATGGTAATACAAAGAAAGATGGATAAAACCTTTTGTTTTACAAAAGAGTAATCTAACTGAGTATCATTTAAATGTTCTGAGGCGAAACTGGTAATGTAATACTTACTACTGTTGACTTGTTTTAAAATGCTCATGTAACCTATGTTACTAGCAACCGTTTCTAATATTTTATGTGGGTCAGGGTCAGCTAAACTAAGGAGGTCTAAGACATGGTTTAAACTACCAAGAAACCTCTGTAGTTGAGTTTTGTCCAAGATTTTATCGGGAAACTTACTAGTGAATTGAAGAGACCTATCAATAGTGCCACATGACATAAGTTGGCCGAGAAATCTAATCGTAGTTTGAAATAAAGAAATCTTTTTTACTGAAATAACGAGACCATTCTTTTTAATTAGATAGAAAAAAGTCTTTAGGTTTTTAAAATGCTGGTCAATCGTACTTGAGAAGATTAGAACGTCATTAATGTAGACAATACAAAAATCTGAATAAGGATTGAATATATCATTCTTAACCCTTTGATACTCAGAGGGTGCTTTTTTAAGACCGAAGGGCATAACATTCCATCCAAAAGGAACAGTAAAGGCCGTTTTATAACGATGTTGTGGCTTGATCTGTATCTGCCAGAAACCTGACTTCATATCGAATTTTGAGAAGATATAGGCATGGTGTAATTTTTGCATTAGATCTTTTTTATTGGGTATTGGGTAACGGATCCAACGAAGGGCATCGTTAAGAGGCTTGTAATTTATGACTAGCCTAGGCGTGCCACGTTCAATCTCAGAGGCTTTATTGACATAAAATGCCGCACAGCTCCAAGGGGAACGAGACTTGGAAACTAATCCTTTGCTTTCAAGAAATTTAATTTCTTCTCGACAATGGCGTTCTAAGTCAGCATTCATTTGGGTTGGTCGAGCTTTGGTAGGGATATTTTTTTCATCAAAATCAGGCTCATAAGGTAAGTCGACCATGTGTTGCTTTCTATTCCGAAAGCAATGGGCCGCCCCAGAACAAACTTCGCTTTCGAGGAGATTTTGGAAGTTAGTTATCCGAGTTTTTAGGACACTACCTTGTAATTGTTCCTCAATTTTTTGTAAATGGATTTTCTGTTTTAGATCATGCACGTCACTCTCGCTTTCGATTGATAAGAGAGTTTATCTCACCGTTATAAATGGAGCTTGCCTTTATAATGTTGAGATTTCTAGTCTTGGGTTTTTCTAAGAAAAAGAAGTCAAGCTTTTTATTTTTAGTCTTGAAGGATATCCCATCATAATTGACACTTGTAAGGAGTTATGAGATTTATGAAGGGTGTTCCCAAGATTACCGAATGGTGCATATTTGTAACGAGGACAAAATGGCTTTTTAGAGAGAGGCCTTGATTTAATATGTTGGCATCTGTTTTTCCCTCTATATGCATTTTGGTGTTATTGGCGGAACTCGGTTTTCCAAGGTTTTTTGGGTGAAAGCGTTTTGGGACGAGACTCGGATTTAATGCAATTTAAATGCGCTCCGGTATCGAACAAAGCTATAGTATTGATTTTGAAGTCACCTGGCGAACTCAAGTGTGATTTTTATGTAATACTTCCTAGAACCGATTTCTTTTAAAACAAAAAGGAAATCATCTGCGGGACTTTTGGGATATCATCAGGGATCACTTTCACTTGGGGATATACGGGGCTATATGAGAAGACAAAAGCTGTATAATGGCCGAGTCTTGTTGTTGCTTGGTCTTAAGGTCTTTTATATCGGTTTTAATGGTTTTAACTTCAGCTGAAAGGTCCCGTATGGTTCTTTACGGCTTCTTTCTAGAGCTTCTCTTCTCTAAAATAGAAGTGAGGTTGTAAGGTTCGGTGCTTGAAGAAGAAGGGTTAAGGTCCTTCTCTTTAGGATTTTCTTCAAGGGATTTACGAAGACGTTCAAGGTATTGTTTTTGAAGATCAGGATTATTGATGTCTTGAATAACATCTAAGATGAGGTTTTGTTCAATGGTGAGGACATTTAGGGTAGAATCCTCATCATTATTTGAAGAGGAGGAATCTATATCATCATCCTGAGGGTCATAATTCTCAGCTGAATTATCTGTCTCCTCATCAGAAGACTCTATGAAAAGAGCTGAAATTTTTCCTAGAGTTTCATCATCTAGGTCGAGGTTTTGGATTTTATTAGAAACTCTACAAAATCTGGCTGTGTGACCCTTTTTACCACATTTGAAACATGTGATGTTTTTAAGGTCAGGTTTTGTAGTGGACTGTTGGTGTTTCCTATGAGACTTCCATTTTCGTCGTTCAAAAGGTTTTTTATGGAAGACTTTCTCAACTTTCTTATAGAATTTTCGTGACTTAAAGGGCTTTTGGTAATGGGCTGTTTTGTTACAGTTCCCTTTGCAAGTGCTAGTCTGGGGAGAAGAGACATCAAACTGTTGGCAGAAGGAGCCTAATTCCTTTTTAGTCTCTTTTAACTCTCTTTTTAGGTGTTTTTGGAGCTTCAAATCTTGACATATTTGAAGGCCTTGTTTAGAGGTTACACTAACCAATTCACCGTAGGTTAGCCTATCGTAAGGGATAATATGTTCACCAAAATCCTCACGGATTCGGTTTCTGACCTTTTCTCCTAATATGGTTGGAAGACCAGCTAGGAATTTTTCTTTCCAAAAGGGTTGATTAGAATCTTCTCTAAGCATAACCCTGGTTAGGAAAGTATTTTTGTACCACTTGGGAAATCACTAAGTTTTTTGCATCTTAGGTTAGACAAAAGATCTCGCATTTTTGTCCCCGAGATGGGAGGAATCTCCAATGAAGTGAAGAGATAAGGTAAATATGAGGGTTGAGACAGAATCTTGAATTGGTTCTCCACTTAGGTTAAGTATGGGAACCCCATCTTTGATTTACTGGATTGCATTCAAGATGTCTAGCTGCTGTTCTTTGGTGAGATAGAAATCCCACCATCCTTTAATTTGGCCAGAGAACCCCGCAATAAGGAGCTCCGCAACCGTTTTATCTGATATACCAGATTGGGTTTTATAAGCATTTGAAGCCATCGTCATTTGCTGCAAGAGGTTCAAAATCTGGTGTTCACTCATGCCGTCTATATTCCATTCATAAATAGAGGAGGCATTATATTTTGGTTGAATGATTGTGTTAGGCTGACCACCTATTTGAGGTTCATTAGTCCTAATTGGAATAATGTCAAGAGGATCAGAATTTTGCCAAACAAGTTTAGCTAATTCAGGTGTTTTAGGGCTAGTTTCTGGATCAGTGTTGTCACTTAAATCCAGGACACAAGCAGTGTTATTCTGGACCGTTTCTTCCTCAATTATTCTTGAAGTAGAAGGTTCAACCCTGCTAATTTGGTCTTTAATAGCTTGAAGAAATTCAGTCTTTGAAGTTGTAACTTCATTTTGAGCTTTTTGCGAAATCTGATAAGGTTTAAAAATCGGATTTCGGAGGCTTTTCTCTAAGGGAGTGGAGACTAAACTTGTCTCTGTTTTAAGGCTTTGTTTCTCAATTCTAGAAAGTTGCTTTCCTAGAGTGTTAAGACTAATATTAGTGAAATTGTTTTGCAGAACAATATTTTTGAGGTTTGCTGAGGCTTCTTCCTGAGGTATCTTAAGAGGAAAGGCCTCTACTTTGTGCTCATTTACGTTAAAGGAAATCTGTCGTAAAGGAGGATGGTCACTCTGAACTGTGCCATTCGGAGTTTCCCAGACAGGTGTCCTTCTATTGGTATTGATAGGTTCTATGGTTTTGAAGGGGTAATCAATGTTGTTATCAGAGGTATAGAGTTCGAACCAATCAAAGAAAAGAATATGGGTTTTATGTTTTTCAACAAAGCTGTAATAGTTTTCTTGGATCTTTTTACGTATTTCAAGAAAGTGTTTGAAGAACCATGTGCGTTTCGCGAGGTTATGTGGTGCATAAAAGTCTTTATGAACCAAATCTTTGTTGATCTCAAAATCCTTTTCAAGGACGTTAAGTTCATTAGAGATATTCTCGGTTATGACCGAGGCCGAGGGTGAGTCCGGAGGAGACCGTCTTTCGAAGCATAAACCGGGTGTGGAACCTGGGTTCTATATTCAACATTTTGAATGGAAGGCGAAGGTAAGTCTGAGGTAGAATACCTTGGTCTTTCTAGGTAATTGGTTCTAGGACAACTAACTTGTCGTTTATAGTGCATGTTACCTTCAGAAGGAATACGAGAAGATCGTCCTAGGTTTTCAACAGAGGAATGGTCTGAATACCTAGAGCTAGTGCTTCTGTTAAAGCTGAGCTTAACACTACCATCAGAGTATTGTATGACTCGTTCAAGGCCTGGTGTTAGGTTACCGGTTGAGCCGGTGACCGTACTTCGGGTTCGGCGGCTCCTTCAAGGAACCAATCTTCAGGAAGACTGACATCATTCCATTGTATTGGTTTAGGAATTTTTATGTTAGATCTAGAGAGGTCGGTTTGGAGGAGAAGGGTTTCTCCTTTTATGCTTTGTTGTTTATTTCCAGTATTAAAGGCGGACATCATGGCTTTGTAATGGATTTTATAAATTAAAGCTACTGGAATAGAACCATCATACATCTTATAGTTATGAGTTTTAATTTGTAATAGTAAAGATGATAAGATATTCTTATCACTTAACGAGACACTGAAGTTAGGGTAACAATCAAAAGAGACTGGACCCATACATAAACTTGACTCTATGGTTCCTAAAAGGGAATCATTAAAGTCTTTAAATCGTCCATCTCTAAGGGCAACAAGAACGAAGAATTTAATCCTTCTTTAATAAGAGGTTTTAAGCCAACTTGAACTAACCCTATATGGATGTAACGATAACCTTTTTCAACATGTTTTTTCAAAGTATTTGCCGAAAATAATTTTATAGTATCAATAGGTTTTGTTAAATGGATATCTCGTTCTTGGGTTTTGATAACATAGTCAGTTTTAAAGATATTATATCTACTCATTTTATAGATCTGGTCTTTACTAACTTTGGGTATCTCCCAATTATCAATATTTTGCTCAAGGTTTTCTATAGTAAAAGTGTTATTTTTAACCAGTTTATTGGCTTTACCACTACTACCATGAGAAGAGGATGGAGTACCTTTGTTCCAAATAGAACTCATACTTATGAAACCAGAACTTAGACCAGAAATTAAACCAGAAATAAGCCCTATAACCTACCCCGCCGTTTAGGTAACTGTAGTCTTATGGTCTGACTGCCTCACTCGGGACTTACTGCCTCTACAAACGTTTAAACAAGCAGAGTAACAAATAGGACAGATAAACAAGTTTTGAAGACTGGAGAAAGTACTGATAACTTAAGAACAAGTTTTATAAAGAACAAATATAATCACACCCCATTGGCTCTGATACCAGGATACGCCAAGGATCTGGGGATTTTAACATATAAACTGGAAAGTTAAAATATAAAGCATAAAGTAAAATAAGATACCAGGATACGCCAAGGATCTGGGGATTTTAACATATAAACTGGAAAGTTAAAACATAAAGCATAAAGTAAAATAAGGCGGTTGAACCGGCCATGGTTTTACAGAACAGACTTACAGAGAGTCTTGGATGAAACTTAAAACTTAAAGAGTGTTACAATTTTTTGTAAATGGATTTTCTGTTTTAGATCATGCACGTCACTCTGCTTTCGATTGATAAGAGAGTTTATCTCACTGTTATAAATGGAGCTTGCCTTTATAATGTTGAGATTTCTAGTCTTGGGTTTTTCTAAGAAAAAGAAGTCAAGCTTTTTATTTTTAGTCTTGAAGGATATCCCATCATAATTGACACTGTAAGGAGTTATGAGATTTATGAAGGGTGTTCCCAAGATTACTGAATGGTGCATATTTGTAACGAGGACAAAATGGCTTTTTAGAGAGAGGCCTTGATTTAATATGTTGGCATCTGTTTTTCCCTCTATATGCATTTTGGTGTTATTGGCAGAACTCAGTTTTTCCAAGGTTTTTTGGTGAAAGCGTTTTGGGACGAGACTGGATTTAATGCAATTTAAATCTGCTCCGGTATCGAACAAAGCTATAGTATTGATTTTGAAGTCACTGGCGAACTCAAGTGTGATTTTTATGTAATACTTCCTAGAACTGATTTCTTTTAAAACAAAAAGGAAATCATCTGGGACTTTTGGGATATCATCAGGATCACTTTCACTGGGGATATCTGGGGCTATATGAGAAGACAAAAGCTGTATAATGGCTGAGTCTTGTTGTTGCTTGGTCTTAAGGTCTTTTATATCGGTTTTAATGGTTTTAACTTCAGCCTGAAGGTCCTGTATGGTTCTTTCTGGCTTCTTTCTAGAGCTTCTCTTCTCTAAAATAGAAGTGAGGTTGTAAGGTTCAGTGCTTGAAGAAGAAGGGTTAAGGTCCTTCTCTTTAGGATTTTCTTCAAGGGATTTACGAAGACGTTCAAGGTATTGTTTTTGAAGATCAGGATTATTGATGTCTTGAATAACATCTAAGATGAGGTAATGGTGAGGACATTTAGGGTAGAATCCTCCTCATTATTTGAAGAGGAGGAATCTATATCATCATCCTGAGGGTCATAATTCTCAGCTGAATTATCTGTCTCCTCATCAGAAGACTCTATGAAAAGAGCTGAAATTTTTCCTAGAGTTTCATCATCTAGGTCGAGGTTTTGGATTTTATTAGAAACTCTACAAAATCTGGCTGTGTGACCCTTTTTACCACATTTGAAACATGTGATGTTTTTAAGGTCAGGTTTTGTAGTGGACTGTTGGTGTTTCCTATGAGACTTCCATTTTCGTCGTTCAAAAGGTTTTTTATGGAAGACTTTCTCAACTTTCTTATAGAATTTTCGTGACTTAAAGGGCTTTTGGTAATGGGCTGTTTTGTTACAGTTCCCTTTGCAAGTGCTAGTCTGGGAGAAGAGACATCAAATGGCGAAGGAGCCTAATTCCTTTTTAGTCTCTTTTAACTCTCTTTTTAGGTGTTTTTGGAGCTTCAAATCTTGACATATTTGAAGGCCTTGTTTAGAGGTTACACTAACCAATTCACCGTAGGTTAGCCTATCGTAAGGGATAATATGTTCACCAAAATCCTCACGGATTCGGTTTCTGACCTTTTCTCCTAATATGGTTGGAAGACCAACTTAGGAATTTTTCTTTCCAAAAGGGTTGATTAGAATCTTCTCTAAGCATAACCCTGGTTAGGAAAGTATTTTTGTACCACTGGAAATCACTAAGTTTTTTGCATCTTAGGTTAGACAAAAGATCTGCATTTTTGTCCCTGAGATGGGAGGAATCTCCAATGAAGTGAAGAGATAAGGTAAATATGAGGGTTGAGACAGAATCTTGAATTGGTTCTCCACTTAGGTTAAGTATGGGAACCCCATCTTCAGTTGTCTGGATTGCATTCAAGATGTCTAGGCTCATTGTTCTTTGGTGAGATAGAAATCCCACCATCCTTTAATTTGGCCAGAGAACCCCGCAATAAGGAGCTCCGCAACCGTTTTATCTGATATACCAGATTGGGTTTTATAAGCATTTGAAGCCATCGTCATTTGCTGCAAGAGGTTCAAAATCTGGTGTTCACTCATGCCGTCTATATTCCATTCATAAATAGAGGAGGCATTATATTTTGGTTGAATGATTGTGTTAGGCTGACCACCTATTTGAGGTTCATTAGTCCTAATTGGAATAATGTCAAGAGGATCAGAATTTTGCCAAACAAGTTTAGCTAATTCAGGTGTTTTAGGGCTAGTTTCTGGATCAGTGTTGTCACTTAAATCCAGGACACAAGCAAAGGTTATTCGGACCGTTTCTTCCTCAATTATTCTTGAAGTAGAAGGTTCAACCCCTGCTAATTTGGTCTTTAATAGCTTGAAGAAATTCGGTCTTTGAAGTTGTAACTTCATTTTGAGCTTTTGCGAAATCGATAAGGTTTAAAAATCGGATTTCGGAGTCTTTTCTCTAAGGGAGTGGAGACTAAACTTGTCTCTTGTTTTAAGGCTTTGTTTCTCAATTCTAGAAAGTTGCTTTCCTAGAGTGTTAAGACTAATATTAGTGAAATTGTTTTGCAGAACAATATTTTTGAGGTTTGCTGAGGCTTCTTCCTGAGGTATCTTAAGAGGAAAGGCCTCTACTTTGTGCTCATTTACGTTAAAGGAAATGCGTCAGTAAGGAGGATGGTCACTCGAACCGTGCCATTCGGAGTTTCCCAGGACAGTGTCCTTCTATTGGTATTGATAGGTTCTATGGTTTTGAAGGGGTAATCAATGTTGTTATCGGAGGTATAGAGTTCGAACCAATCAAAGAAAAGAATATGGGTTTTATGTTTTTCAACAAAGTCGTAATAGTTTTCTTGGATCTTTTTACGTATTTCAAGAAAGTGTTTGAAGAACCATGTGCGTTTCGCGAGGTTATGTGGTGCATAAAAGTCTTTATGAACCAAATCTTTGTTGATCTCAAAATCCTTTTCAAGGACGTTAAGTTCATTAGAGATATTCTCGGTTATGACCGAGGCCGAGGGTGAGTCCGGAGGAGACCGTCTTTCAAGCATAAACCGGGTGTGGAACTCGGGTTCTATATTCAACATTTTGAATGGAAGGCGAAGGTAAGTCCGAGGTAGAATACCTTGGTCTTTCTAGGTAATTGGTTCTAGGACAACTAACTTGTCGTTTATAGTGCATGTTACCTTCGGAAGGAATACGAGAAGATCGTCCTAGGTTTTCAACGGAGGAATGGTCCGAATACCTAGAGCTAGTGCTTCATTAAAGCCGAGCTTAACACTACCATCGAGTATTGTATGACTCGTTCAAGGTCGGTGTTAGGTTACGGTTGAGTCGGTGGATCGCACTTCGGGTTCGGCAGCTCCTTCAAGGAACCAATCTTCGGGAAGACCGACATCATTCCATTGTATTGGTTTAGGAATTTTTATGTTAGATCTAGAGAGGTCGGTTTGGAGGAGAAGGGTTTCTCCTTTTATGCTTTGTTGTTTATTTCCGGTATTAAAGGCGGACATCATGGCTTTGTAATGGATTTTATAAATTAAAGCTACTTGGAATAGAACCATCATACATCTTATAGTTATGAGTTTTAATTTGTAATAGTAAAGATGATAAGATATTCTTATCACTTAACGAGACACCGGAAGTTAGGGTAACAATCAAAAGAGACTGGACCCATACATAAACTTGACTCTATGGTTCCTAAAAGGGAATCATTAAAGTCTTTAAATCGTCCATCTCTAAGGGCAACAAGAACAGAAGAATTTAATCCTTCTTTAGTAAGAGGTTTTAAGCCAACTTGAACTAACCCTATATGGATGTAACGATAACCTTTTTCAACATGTTTTTTCAAAGTATTTGCCGAAAATAATTTTATAGTATCAATAGGTTTTGTTAAATGGATATCTCGTTCTTGGGTTTTGATAACATAGTCGTTTAAAGATATTATATCTACTCATTTTATAGATCCGGTCTTTACTAACTTTGGGTATCTCCCAATTATCAATATTTTGCTCAAGGTTTTCTATAGTAAAAGTGTTATTTTTAACCAGTTTATTGGCTTTACCACTACTACCATGAGAAGAGGATGGAGTACCTTTGTTCCAAATAGAACTCATACTTATGAAACCAGAACTTAGACCAGAAATTAAACCAGAAATAAGCCCTATAACCTACCCCGCCGTTTAGGTAACTGTAGTCTTATGGTCTGACTGCCTCACTCGGGACTTACTGCCTCTACAAACGTTTAAACAAGCAGAGTAACAAATAGGACAGATAAACAAGTTTTGAAGACTGGAGAAAGTACTGATAACTTAAGAACAAGTTTTATAAAGAACAAATATAATCACACCCCATTGGCTCTGATACCAGGATATCCTTATTGCGGGGTTCTCTGGCCAAATTAAAGGATGGTGGGATTTCTATCTCACCAAAGAACAGCAGCTAGACATCTTGAATGCAATCCAGACAACTGAAGATGGGGTTCCCATACTTAACCTAAGTGGAGAACCAATTCAAGATTCTGTCTCAACCCTCATATTTACCTTATCTCTTCACTTCATTGGAGATTCCTCCCATCTCAGGGACAAAAATGCAGATCTTTTGTCTAACCTAAGATGCAAAAAACTTAGTGATTTCCAGTGGTACAAAAATACTTTCCTAACCAGGGTTATGCTTAGAGAAGATTCTAATCAACCCTTTTGGAAAGAAAAATTCCTAGCTGGTCTTCCAACCATATTAGGAGAAAAGGTCAGAAACCGAATCCGTGAGGATTTTGGTGAACATATTATCCCTTACGATAGGCTAACCTACGGTGAATTGGTTAGTGTAACCTCTAAACAAGGCCTTCAAATATGTCAAGATTTGAAGCTCCAAAAACACCTAAAAAGAGAGTTAAAAGAGACTAAAAAGGAATTAGGCTCCTTCTGCCAACAGTTTGATGTCTCTTCTCCCCAGACTAGCACTTGCAAAGGGAACTGTAACAAAACAGCCCATTACCAAAAGCCCTTTAAGTCACGAAAATTCTATAAGAAAGTTGAGAAAGTCTTCCATAAAAAACCTTTTGAACGACGAAAATGGAAGTCTCATAGGAAACACCAACAGTCCACTACAAAACCTGACCTTAAAAACATCACATGTTTCAAATGTGGTAAAAGGGTCACACAAACGATTTTGTAGAGTTTCTAATAAAATCCAAAACCTCGACCTAGATGATGAAACTCTAGGAAAAATTTCAGCTCTTTTCATAGAGTCTTCGATGAGGAGACAGATAATTCAGCTGAGAATTATGACCCTCAGGATGATGATATAGATTCCTCCTCTTCAAATAATGATGAGGATTCTACCCTAAATGTCCTCACCATTGAACAAAACCTCATCTTAGATGTTATTCAAGACATCAATAATCCTGATCTTCAAAAACAATACCTTGAACGTCTTCGTAAATCCCTTGAAGAAAATCCTAAAGAGAAGGACCTTAACCCTTCTTCTTCAAGCACTGAACCTTACAACCTCACTTCTATTTTAGAGAAGAGAAGCTCTAGAAAGAAGCCAGAAAGAACCATACAGGACCTTCAGGCTGAAGTTAAAACCATTAAAACCGATATAAAAGACCTTAAGACCAAGCAACAACAAGACTCAGCCATTATACAGCTTTTGTCTTCTCATATAGCCCCAGATATCCCCAGTGAAAGTGATCCTGATGATATCCCAAAAGTCCCAGATGATTTCCTTTTTGTTTTAAAAGAAATCAGTTCTAGGAAGTATTACATAAAAATAACACTTGAGTTCGCCAGTGACTTCAAAATCAATACTATAGCTTTGTTCGATACCGGAGCAGATTTAAATTGCATTAAATCCAGTCTCGTGCCAAAACGCTTTCACCAAAAAACCTTGGAAAAACTGAGTTCTGCCAATAACACCAAAATGCATATAGAGGGAAAAACAGATGCCAACATATTAAATCAAGGCCTCTCTCTAAAAAGCCATTTTGTCCTCGTTACAAATATGCACCATTCAGTAATCTTGGGAACACCCTTCATAAATCTCATAACTCCTTACAGTGTCAATTATGATGGGATATCCTTCAAGACTAAAAATAAAAAGCTTGACTTCTTTTTCTTAGAAAAACCCAAGACTAGAAATCTCAACATTATAAAGGCAAGCTCCATTTATAACGAGTGAGATAAACTCTCTTATCAATCGAAAGCAGAGTGACGTGCATGATCTAAAACAGAAAATCCATTTACAAAAAATTGAGGAACAATTACAAGGTAGTGTCCTAAAAACTCAGATAACTAACTTCCAAAATCTCCTCGAAAGCGAAGTTTGTTCTGAGCTGCCCAATGCCTTCTGGAATAGAAAGCAACACATGGTCGACTTACCTTATGAGCCTGATTTTGATGAAAAAAATATCCCTACCAAAGCTCGACCAACCCAAATGAATGCTGACTTAGAACGCCATTGTCGAGAAGAAATTAAATTTCTTGAAAGCAAAGGATTAGTTTCCAAGTCTCGTTCCCCTTGGAGCTGTGCGGCATTTTATGTCAATAAAGCCTCTGAGATTGAACGTGGCACGCCTAGGCTAGTCATAAATTACAAGCCTCTTAACGATGCCCTTCGTTGGATCCGTTACCCAATACCCAATAAAAAAGATCTAATGCAAAAATTACACCATGCCTATATCTTCTCAAAATTCGATATGAAGTCGGGTTTTACGGCGGATACGCATCAAGCCACAACATCGTTATAAAACGGCCTTTACTTGTTCCTTTTGGCCAATACGAATGGAATGTTATGCCTTTCGGCCTTAAGAATGCTCCCTCGAATACCAAAGGATTATGAACGATATCTTCAACCCTTATTCGAGACTTTTGCATTGTTTACATTGATGACGTGCTAGTTTACTCAAGCACGATTGATCAAAGACTTTAAAAACCTCAAAACTTTTTTCTATCTAATTAAAAAGAATGGTCTTGTTATTTCAGCAAAAAAGATTTCCTTATTTCAAACTAAAATTAGATTCCTAGGACAGATTGTGTCATGTGGCACTATTACCCCTATTGATAGGTCTCTCCAATTCACTAGTAAGTTTCCTGATAAAATCTTGGACAAAAACTCAACTACAGAGGTTTCTTGGTAGTTTAAACTATGTTTTAGACTTTTATCCAAATCTCTGCGTGCGAAACCGCTCCATGATGAGACTAAAGAAAAACCCACCGCCTTGGTCCGATCTCCATACCCAGTGCATTAAGACTATAAAAACTCGTGTCTTGGAAATCCCTTGCCTTAGTTTAGCAAACCCCGACCTACCTAAAATTGTTGAGACAGACGCCAGTGACAAGGGTTATGGAGGTATCCTAAAACAGTCGACAATGGTAAGGAACACATTATCAGATTCACCTCTGGACATTGGAATGATACCCAGCTGAAATACTCTACTATAAAGCAGGAAGTTTTATCCATTGTTCTCTGTATTACAAAATTCCAATCGATTTACTAAATAAAAAATTCTTATTACGTGTTGATTGTCAAGCCGAAATAGCTTTTTAAAAAGGATGTCCAAAATATTGCCGTAAAACATGTTTTTGCTAGATGGCGAATCTATCTTAAGCATTTTTGAATTTGATATTGAGCATATAAAAGGAGAAGAGAATTCTATCCCGATTTCTTAACCAGTGAATTTCTTACGAAATGCCTCGCAAAACAAAAAGATAAAGGAAAGTCTCAACCTCCTCCTAAAAAAACCTTATGCACAACTCAAAAACCTATTAAAACTTGGTACGATGCGAGTCCCGGAACAATGAGAGTGAAACCTCTTCTATTGATAGAACTCGGGAAGTTCGGGAATGGCTCCTTTCCATCTCTGAGCATCCTTCGTCCATCCAAAAACACCCCCAGCTCCTCCAAGCTTTTCACACTCTTTGCAAAGCCAAGGTAACACAAGCAAAGCAACGGGAGGTAAAACGATTACGGGGAAAAATATCGGTGTTATTTCAAAACCGGAGGAAGGAGAATCTTCCTCAAAAACCCTTCCTCAAAAAACAACTTTACAAAACCGGTAGTTCTCGGATTGTGCTTACACAACCCAAGAAAACGAGACTTCGAATATTTTATTAAAGCTACCTCACAAAACGTTATAACAATAGAACAAGGGTATCATGATGAAAATCCCTTTGTCTCCATACGAGAATATCTTTGGAAAAAACTGGTTCTATAAACCTTGGGATCGTACTAAAACTGCTGTTTATTACCGCATAATCCTTGAGGTCACAGGCTCCGCCGAATTCAAACATTTCTTTTATAAAAATGAGCAAGCCGAGCCCTCTTATTCAACCATTAAAATTCTAAAGGTTCTTAGTCCTCAAGACTGGAATCAAGATCTATCGAAAAATAAAGCCTTCCCCATTGGCTTTAACAACACCTTCCCACATTGTAAAACCTTTAATTACCGGGATTACCAACGGGCGTGGTTCTCCACCTTTTTAATACAAAATAATAGATTGTCTCATTCATGGCTTATCTATTTTTAACACCAAAACCATACAGCCGGAAAAATTGCCATCATGGTTTGCGCATTGGTGGAAGTTCTATGGCTCTTCCGAGTGAAATCCTCCACCCCGACATTACAAAAGTTATAATACCTTTCGAACCCAATACAAACCCTCAAATCTAGAAAGGCGTTTTCCCGCCTTATGTTTGTTTTTCAATGAAGTTCTATCTTCCTTGGAGTGCGCTAATGGTTTCTTGAAGCAAACCAGGATCAAAGGGGTTTGGTCCTCCGAGAAAATTTAAAATCGAGTGGTGGTCGAACTTTAATACGCCACGATCTATTCTTGAACCACCATCAAAGAATGGTTGCAAAGAATTGTAACACGTACAATGACTACGGCAAGACCGAACAATCTCGGTTTCTTGCTCGAAAATCACAGGCAAATTCTTTGCTTGCATCGGCTAAAACCCGGAAGATTATGCTCGGATCCTACGACAACTAGCTAATAGTATGTCCAGATCTTCTATTACTTGAACATGAATCAACCGGCGAGACTCCTCGATCCACCTCGGTGATGACGAAGAAAACCCGGTTTCAGGCTTAAAATGATTATATCACCATCTTCA